>JAWQFJ010005191.1:10000-15000 GCA_034096865.1 Theodoxus fluviatilis
TTGATTGTTTATTGTAATTTGTTTGTTGGAGGATTATTGTATGACAATTCGTTGTTTGCAATAAACATACACACACACGAGCACACGCACACATGCACACACAGACACACACACACACACAGACACACACGCGCACACACGGACACAGACACACACACACACATACACACACGCGCACGCGCACTCACTCTCTCTTTCTCTCTCTCTCTCTCTCTCTCTCTCTCTCTCTCTCTCTCACACTCACTTACACACACGCGCGCGCGCGCGCGCGATATGATCGCGAAACACAAAGCTATTCTCCAAAATGAACCTGTTCACACAGGCACTCACCGCGAGCCCACGTCTCAAGATTTATTGTGTACCATTACAACGGAGACGCGCCTCTGGTCTTGCGAAACGCTCGCGTGTGGTGCTTTCGGATTGCTTCTGAGAAATCCGCCTTTTCTCCGAGCCAAGGCGCTCTGACCTCCTTCCCATTACCTCTAACGCTTTATGCAGCGGAGCGCCCCGGGCCGTTCTCCTTACACAACGCGCGGCAGGTCTGCGTGCCTGTGAGTCCAGTTACAGACGTCATCCCTCCTGCCTGAAGGCAGACGTCATCCCTCCTGCCTGAAGTCAGACGTCAACGCTCCTGCCTGAAGGCAGACGTCGTCCCTCCTGCCTGAAGGCAGACGTCATCCCTCCTGCCTGAAGGCAGACGTCAACGCTCCTGCCTGAAGGCAGACGTCGTCCCTCCTGCCTGAAGGCATACGTCAACCATCCTGCCTGAAGACAGACGTCAACGCTCCTGCCTGAAGGCAGACGTCCACCCTCCTGCCTGAAGGCAGACGTCAACCCTCCTGCCTGAAGGCAGACGTCAACGCTCCTGCCTGAAGGCAGACGTCATCCCTCCTGCCTGAAGGCAGACGACAACCCTCCTCCCTGAAAGCAGACGTCCACCATTCTGCCTGAAGGCAGACGTCGTCCCTCCTGCCTGAAGGCAGACGTCAACCATCCTGCCTGAAGACAGACGTCAACCCTCCTGCCTGAAGGCAGACGTCAGCCCTCCTGCCTGAAGGCAGACGTCAACCATCCTGCCTGAAGACAGGTCTGCGTGCCTGTGAGTCCAGTTACAGACGTCATCCCTCCTGCCTGAAGGCAGACGTCATCCCTCCTGCCTGAAGGCAGACGTCAACCCTCCTGCCTGAAGGCAGACGTCAGCCCTCTTTCCTGAAGGCAGACGTCGTCCCTCCTGCCTGAAAGCAGGTCTGCGTGCCTGTGAGTCCAGTTACAGACGTCATCCCTCCTGCCTGAAGGCAGACGTCAACCCTCCTGCCTGAAGGCAGACGTCAACCCTCTTTCCTGAAGGCAGACGTCAACCATCCTGCCTGAAGGCAGGTCTGCGTGCCTGTGAGTCCAGTTACAGACGTCATCCCTTCTGCCTGAAGGCAGACGTCAACCCTCCTGCCTGAAGGCAGACGTCAACCCTCCTGCCTGAAGGCAGGTCTGCGTGCCTGTGAGTCCAGTTACAGACGTCATCCCTTCTGCCTGAAGGCAGACGTCAACCCTCCTGCCTGAAGGCAGACGTCATCCCTCCTGCCTGAAGGCTGACGTCAACCCTCCTGCCTGAAGGCAGACGTCAACCCTCCTGCCTGAAAGCAGACGTCCACCCTCCTGTCTGAAGGCAGACGTCCACCATCCTGCCTGAACAGGCAGACGTCCACCATCCTGCCTGAAGGCAGTCGTCATCCCTCCTGCCTGAAGGCAGACGTCAACCATCCTGCCTGAAGGCAGACGTCCACCCTCCTGCCTGAAAGCAGTCGTCAACCCTCCTGCCTGAAGGCAGACGTCAACCCTCCTGCCTGAAGGCAGACGTCCACCCTCCTGCCTGAAGGCAGTCGTCAACCCTCCTGCCTGAAGGCATAGGTCAACCCTCCTGCCTGAAGGCAGACGTCCACCCTGCTGCCTGAAGGCAGACGTCATCCCTTCTGCCTGAAGGCAGACGTCGTCCCTCCTGCCTGAAGGCAGACGTCCACCATCCTGCCTGAAGGCAGACGTCCACCCTCCTGCTTGAAGGGGGACGTCCACCATCCTGCCTGAAGGAAGGTCTGCGTGCCTGAGTCCAGTTACAGACGTCATCCCTCCTGCCTGAAGGCAGACGTCAACCCTCCTGCCTGAAGGAAGGTCTGCGTGCCTTGAGTCCAGTTACAGACGTCATCCCTCCTGCCTGAAGGCAGACGTCATCCCTCCTGCCTGAAGGCAGACGTCGTCCCTCCTGCCTGAAGGCAGACGTCAACCCTCCTGCCTAAAGGCAGACGTCATCCCTCCTGCCTGAAGGCAGACGTCGTCCCTCCTGCCTGAAGGCAGACGTCCATCCTCCTGCCTGAAGGCAGACGTCATCCCTCCTGCCTAAAGGCAGACGTCCACCCTGCTGCCTGAAGGCAGACGTCCATCCTCCTGCCTGAAGGCAGTCGTCAACCATCCTGCCTGAAGGCAGACGTCCACCCTCCTGCTTGAAGGCAGACGTCCACCATCCTGCCTGAAGGCAGACGTCAACCATCCTGCCTGAAGGCAGACGTCCACCCTGCTGCCTGAAGGCAGACGTCCACCATCCTGCCTGAAGGCAGACGTCCACCTTTCTGCCTGAAGGCAGACGTCATCCCTCCTGCCTAAAGGCAGACGTCCACCATCCTGCCTGAAGGCAGACGTCAACCCTTCTGCCTGAAGGCAGACGTCATCCCTCCTGCCTGAAGACAGACGTCAACCCTCCTGCCTGAAGGCAGACGTCAACCCTCCTGCCTGAAGGCAGACGTCCACCCTCCTGCTTGAAGGCAGACGTCCACCCTCCTGCCTGAAGGCAGACGTCATCCCTCCTGCCTGAAGGCAGACGTCCACCATCCTGCCTGAAGGCAGACGTCAACCCTCCTGCCTGAAGGCAGACGTCATCCCTCCTGCCTGAAGGCAGACGTCAACCCTCCTGCCTGAAGGCAGACGTCAACCCTCCTGCCTGAAGGCAGACGTCCACCCTCCTGCCTGAAGGCAGACGTCAACCCTCTTTCCTGAAGGCAGACGTCATCCCTCCTGCCTGAAGGCAGACGTCAACCCTCTTTCCTGAAGGCAGATGTCGTCCCTCCTGCCTGAACGCAGACGAGAAGAACACGACAACGCTGCTCCACGACATTTACTGTGCTCTGCCACCGGCCTCCGGCACCACAGTGGCGCGCGCCCACAGACGATTATGATCCTCCTCAAGATCGCCTTTTCATCGGCCTGTCACCAACGGCAGAAGAGGAGACCCTTGCCGACCCAGGGAAGTCTTGCAGTCCTCCCCTGACCCGCTTACCCTAAGTCACGTTCCCTCCCCCATAGGGCGGGCAGCCTTGTCATCCGCGACAGAGGCAGGGGTAATGTTTCCATCTGCAGCAGCGAGGGTTAGCTTGGGTTACCCCGCATAATCCTACTCTGTCCCTCGCTAAAACCCGCCATGGTTTGTAGGAGCCGAAAGCCGGGTAGCCGCTCCCACCCAGACACACCGATACCGTTCGACGGTGAATCGTGATCCACCCCGATGGCGGCGCATCGCGGACGACCAAGAGGCGAGAGGATTAATAAAGGGGTAAGCTGTTATTTTTTCATATTTTCACACACAAGGGACGTCTCTAAGGGCGTTGGAGACTCCTGGCTCCTGGAGAAAGGTGGCAGAAGTCACAGGCTAAGGTTTCCATCACGGAGACCAAGGCCGCTCTGTTGTAGTGGATACCTCGCCCTATCGGATGTACAGGAGACCGTGACCGCCTGTGAATAAAGACTGCGGTTGGAGATATGATGTGGGATTAATGGCTCTGTGATTCTTTAGGTCGTGGGCACTTCTTTCAACTTGTTTGCCTCCTGGTGTTTTTTAAAACCTTTCTTCCTTGCTTTTAGCCTTCTCTACTCTTGCCTCCAGTTCTCTGTCCAGCTCATCCGCGTGTCTAGTTTTATTGCTTTTGTTTCTTCATCACGTTTTGCGTCAAAATATTTACGTCGGCAATTAGGGAACATTCCTTTACACTCTGCGCTATTTACTGGATAGCATGCAAGCTAAACGTAATATCTTGCCCATTTATTTTGTAGAGCCTATAGCTCAACTGTAAACTAAAATCGAATATGTAATAATATATTTCGTCATACATACTAAAAATAATAGGCCTTCATTAATACAAGCTGAACTTTAATGTGCAGTCTAGAAATGATTTTAATCACCATGTATCCCAAAGATTTTGCATTGTACCTGTATATTCCTGTAACCAGTATTCATTATTTCGGAGTACATACACTTTGTGACATGCTACATACTTATCCCGGTGTGAATCTTAAATTGAACCCAACCATTTCCTAATGTATTACCTCGGCTGTTCCTATTCCTTTCTCTTAAGATTCACGATGACGACTTTCATTGCCAGATACGCCATTATGTACTCACGCCGAGCGTCATTCTAGCATCCTGACTCCTTCCAGAAGCCTACAATTTCACTGACCAATTCAACAGTCGTGTCCCTCCATTATTTCATTACAACGAAAGGCAACTGGCGATTTTACGCCTGGGTCCGAGGCGAGCCTCCTCCACAAAGCGCCGTTTGACCTGGGTGTCAAACAAAAACAGGCGGGCATGCGCAGTCGCGTGCCACCAGTCGACCCCGCGTCACGCCACCAGCAGGCAGGGAGCGCGGCTTCCGGCAAGGGGAGAGAAGCCGTATCTGGTTTCTTCTGCTCTTCCTGAGGACGTCCCCCGGCACTTGGCTGTGTCTGGAAGGCGGGCTGTGGTGGGCGACAGCCGCCCGAGTGTCCTTTTCGTCCTCCAGCCAGTCCCGTGTGCAGTTTGCCCGCCCTGTCTGAAGAAACGAACGCAATGGATTCATCATTTTTATCTTGCCTATGTGTGTAGAGATGTTTTTGTCTTTCTCATTAATTTTTTTGTCAAAATCAGTGAGTTAAAAAAAATAAATGCATATGCTCTGTCTTGTTGCTGTTGTTTTGTCTTT
>JAWQFJ010005191.1:20000-22500 GCA_034096865.1 Theodoxus fluviatilis
CCCAGGCAGCTGTGTCCTCCAGAGAGCGTTGTCTATTCGAAGGTTGAGGAGCGTTGTCTATGCTAAGGGTGAGGAGCGTTGAATACGCAAAGGTTGAGGAGCGTTGTCTATGCTAAGGTTGAGAAGCGTTGTCTATGCAAAGGTTGAGAAGCGTTGTCTATGCTAAGGTTGAGAAGCGCTGTCTATGCTAAGATTGAGAAGCGTTGTCTATGCTAAGGGTGAGGAGCGTTGTATGTGCTAAGGTTGAGGAGCGTTGTCTATGCTAAGGTTGAGAAGCGCTGTCTATGCTAAGGTTGAGAAGCGTTGTCTATGCTAAGGTTGAGAATCGTTGTCTATGCTAAGGTTGAGAAGCGTTGTCTATGCTAAGGGTGAGGAGCGTTGTCTATGCTAAGGTTGAGAAGCGTTGTCTATGCTAAGGTTGAGAAGCGCTGTCTATGCTAAGGTTGAGGAGCGTTGTCTATGCTAAGGTTGAGGAGCGTTGTCTATGCTAATGTTGAGGAGCGTTGTCTATGCAAAGGTTGAGGAGCGTTGTCTATGCTAAGGTTGAGGAGCGTTGTCTATGCTAAGGTTGAGAAGCGTTGTCTATGCTAAGGTTGAGAAGCGTTGTCTATGCTAAGGGTGAGGAGCGTTGTCTATGCTAAGGTTGAGGAGCGTTGTCTATGCTAAGGTTGAGGAGCGTTGTCTATGCTAAGGGTGAGGAGCGTTGTCTATGCTAAGGTTGAGGAGTGTTGTCTATGCTAAGGTTGAGGAGCGTTGTCTATGCAAAGGTTGAGGAGCGTTGCCTATGCTAAGGTTGAGGAGCGTTGTCTATGCAAAGGTTTAGGAGCGTTGTCTATGCTAAGGTTGAGGAGCGTTGTCTATGCAAAGGTTGAGGAGCGTTGTCTATGCAATGGTTGAGGAGCGTTGTCTATACTAAGGTTGAGGAGCGTTGTCTATGCAAAGGTTGAGGAGCGTTGTCTATGCAAAGGTTGAGGAGCGTTGTCTATGCTAAGGTTGAGGAGCGTTGTCTATGCAAAGGCTGAGGAGCGTTGCCTATGCTAAGGTTGAGGAGCGTTGTCTATGCTAAGGTTGAGGAGCGTTGTCTATGCAATGGTTGAGGAGCGTTGTCTATGCTAAGGTTGAGGAGCGTTGTCTATGCTAAGGTTGAGGAGCGTTGTCTATGCAAAGGTTGAGAAGCGTTGTCTATGCTAAGGTTGAGGAGCGTTGTCTATGCTAAGGTTGAGGAGCGTTGTCTATGCTAAGGTTGAGGAGCGTTGTCTATGCTAAGGTTGAGGAGCGTTGTCTATGCTAAGGTTGAGGAACGTTGTCTATGCAAAGGTTGAGGAGCGTTGTCTATGCAATGGTTGAGGAGCGTTGTCTATGCAAAGGTTGAGGAGCGTTGTCTATGCTAAGGTTGAGGCGTTTTGTCTCACTGTAGAGACGACATGTCTGGACCTTTGAAATCGATCTTTTGTTATCACTATATATTTGTTCATTTCAAGAGGAACATTAACGTCACTGAACGACATTCTGTGAGTGCCATGGTTGATGGAATCCTTCTATCGTATCGTGCATTACCTCTCCTTGCTGAACCATTGCACATCTTCGTGTTTTCCGATGAATAACTTTCACCACCTTGCACCTCTACTGATGCAGATGTAAAATTATTTGCTTCGACATGGCAGAGTCAACTTGTGATGAACTTTGGGCAGAGTGACAGGGGCTCTTGTCAATTTCTAGTCGTAGTAATGTGTGAAAAGACGTACACTCGCCACATATCTGGCAGAACTGGCGATTCTATCGGAGGTAGTCATGATCTGTTCTGCCCTAAGTTTGTGGAACCGTAGTCCAGGCTTGCGTGGCATTGACTTGAGGAAAGCAAGGATCTTGCGAGGAATGGCTCGGTGTCAACATTTGATAGCCTTTACATCAGCAGCTATCAAATGTTGACACATGTTGACACTGCCCCATCTTCGCAAGATCCTTGTGTTGTTTTTTTTAATCTTCTACTCAACGCGCGCCAGTGATCCACATCTGCGACTGTGTAACTTCAAGAACATCAGAGTCGCATGAGCAAGACACACAACTATCGCGGCCTTCCCTGCCAAAGAATAAACGTGTTGCTTGAGAAGACACTGGAAACTTCCTGTACTGCTGCTAATATCCTTATGCACCAATAAACCACTGTCAAGCCGGAATGCTCACTGGGAAATGGATATCCTACCTGGTGCTTGACTTGAGTTGGCATTATACTACTGCACATATCTCTAGCATCTAACGATAGACGTGAAATATATCAGCTGACCCAATGAGCTGAAGATAAATGTCGTACAGACACGCTACTTGAATCGTCATCAGAGCGTATGACATTGCTTGCGCACACTTGACATTCAGTGGGCAGTAGTGCCACCATCAAAAGGATGGCTGGCGGCTGATTGCAGAGGACAATATTTATCGATGCGATTTGATTGGAGAGAGATATTGGCTGTGCCCTCGGCAAGTTTTGGCGTCAGCCGCGGAG
>JAWQFJ010005191.1:35000-36540 GCA_034096865.1 Theodoxus fluviatilis
CTGAGCTTGTGCAGTTGAAGCTGTTGAATTGATGTATTCTGCGCAAGTTTGCGTGATGGCCAACAGCGTTTACAATGAAGCACAGTTTTAACGAGGAATATAAGTAGGATATCTTACTCCGGGCCTTATCTGAACAGAAATTCTGCTATTTTCTTATGTTATTAACTAAATGAGGGGGAGGGGAGGGGAGGGGGAGGAGGGGGAGGGGGAGGGGGGAGGGAGGGGGGAGGGGGGGGAGGGGGTGGGTGGGAAGGGGGGACTCATTTCATTTTATTTGCAACTTTCTTTCTTGTATGTCAATTTTTAATAGTATTCATTTTTATGAAAGTTGTATTAGTAGTACAGCAGGTCTATTGATATAAATTTCGATAAAACCCTTAGTAAAATAAGCATTACATCCAATAACAAAATACAGTAGCTGTGTGCGGAACATAAAAAAGTATCGACCTTCGGCTCGTGGCCTTTCTCGTAAGAGTGCAGTTATCCGTGGCACCATGTATGCTCATTTCTTTCTCTCTCTTTTTTTTCACCCGTATGTCCAGTAAATGTGGAACCTTGTTGCGCATTAAATGGATCAATAAAGGAAGAAAACAACAAAACACGCAGACACGAAAAACAGCCGTGCGAGTACACATATCAAAACAGATTCGAAGGTAAAAAGAAAGACAAACTAGAAGGTACACATACAATTAACAATCCAACAAACACATTTTCAAAAGGAAATAGAGTAACAAAGGAAAGAAAAACGTTTAAAACAATTTAAACATGTACAGATATGGTTGAATGTTATCCTACATGCCACCATGCAAACTTTCCTGAATGCTTCTTCAAACACAAGGTGTACTGGGCGATGCTAGAGCAATTTCACTGCCGGAAAATGTTTATCACTGAAACGATAAACACGCCTTGCATATAGGCAGGATTACATAGGCGCCATAAGAGAGAGAAAGGGAGTGGGGGTAATGAGGAGATGGGGATGGGGGGTGGGGGTGGGGGGTAGGAGAGACTCAAGCAGAAAAGAGCCATTGCCACACCCTACGCTCATTCAGATGAGATCGTGTCACTGGTGACCATTGGTCACCGCAAGGTGATTGGATAATTCGTTGACCTGCACAGCGGTGTGAAATTCTGGTCAGAGGCAGACAGACACTATCAGCGTCCTAACCACCTGTGCAATCAGCTTGTTGCACCGAACTCCCGATTTCGAGGTAAATCGAATCGATTGTGCAAGTCACTCTGAATAATTGTTGTTGCTGTTGTTGTCGTTGTTGTTTTATTGTTGTTATTGTTGTGCTGCTTTGCAGCTCTTGTTGTTGACGCGGACGAACTGATATAACTAGCTGGTGTATTAGAAGGGAAGAGATGGATCATAGCAGAAGCAGAGGCAACCGAAACAGCAGCAGCAACAGTAGTGGTGGTTTTTTTATTACCTATTATCTTTTTTATGTCTTTTTTTTTCTCATATGTATAATATATCTAACACATATTGTTTTTTTTTATATATTTCTTCTCTTACTTTCTTTTCTGACTCTTTTTTTCT
>JAWQFJ010005197.1:0-20000 GCA_034096865.1 Theodoxus fluviatilis
ATGAAAGAATTTAAAAACCCTTGCAAGGGAAACTCTGTAGCTTTAACATTAGCCCTTTAGTTTGTTACGATAATCTCCCTTGATGCACGTTTGAGACAAGTCCCGCCTTATACTATTAGTAAGCACTGTTGTGTTTGACCTAATTTTTCTATCGT
Source organism: Theodoxus fluviatilis (assembly GCA_034096865.1). NCBI lineage: Eukaryota > Metazoa > Mollusca > Gastropoda > Cycloneritida > Neritidae > Theodoxus > Theodoxus fluviatilis. The sequence continues at coordinate 156 of JAWQFJ010005197.1, forward strand.
GGTTGCGGGCCTTGAGGCAGGTAGCAAGCGGGCATGAATTATATATCGTATCGCATTACGCTCTCCTCACGGCTGGACCTGACCGAGGTTTATCAAGCTGCCTGGCTGCTGGGCCTCCCTCTATCTGGTATGAGAAAGTGTCCATCATAATCAACACGCTGCGACAATGAGGACTGCATCTTGTGTAACCATCTTGGGAGTTTGGTTGCACTCGACATGTACAAGTCGTTTCAGTTGCGTGAAAGATAACGGAGAGCGTGCACAAATAATAGTATGTGGGCTCGCTCTTCGCGCACATCGGATCGAGTGCCATCCATCAGGGGGTTTGTTCAACAGATCCCACCTGCTCACTCACGTGGCCCAGGTTGGTGATTGTCACTGTGCCGAGTTGCTCTCTCTGGTAGAAGGTGCCTGTAGAGGAAGGAAGGGGGGGGGCGAACAATGGTGGCACCGTCCTTGCGCCAGGAAAGGCACGTGGGTGGATAGTTGGGCGAGCCGCTTCTTCTTGCCTGTCCTGACCGCATGGAGGCGCTGCTGCAGCCACAGTCGAAAGAACACTGGTGTGCGTGCTTGGAACACAAGTTGGGTCGGGCATAACCTGCAGATCAGCCTGCACAAAAGATCACCAGTCTCGACTCAAAACTTCATGGATGGCAAGGAGGGAGGGCGGGAGGGCAGGTGAGTTAGGGAGGGGGGAGGGAGGGAAAGGAGATGAGAGGCGAGGGAGGAGGAGTGATGGGACCACGGGAGGGACGGGAGGGAGGGAGGGAGGGATGGGAGGTGCAGGTGAGGGAGGGAGGGAGCGAGGGCTGGGACGGGGACAGGGACGAATGGGGAACTGGGACGGGAGGAGGGAGGGAGGGAGGTGGAGGGGAGCAGGATGGGAGGGAGGGAGGAAAGAGGCTGGGATGGGAGGGAGGGCTGTAGGGAGCGCATGGGATGGGAAGGATGGTGGATGGATAGAGGATGGAATGGATGATGGAATGGGATGGGATGTGGATGGTGGATGGGGATGGGGAATGGATGTGATGAATGGATGGATGATATGAATGATGGATGGATGGATGGACGGCACGGGTGGATGGATGTGCACTTGTGAGGTGCTGGTCTCCATTATGTCAGAGTTCTTTATGCACACTCAGCTTTCTTTAATGGTTCAAAAGAATAACATTTTCTCAGAAGTACAGGAATGGTATACCATACAACAGCTCGAACATATGAACCAGAAAAGCAAAGCCCATACAACACACATGCTTGACCTTGACCTTTACATGACCTTGACCTTCAGGTGACCTTCAAGGTCAAGGTCAAACAACTACACCTAGCAATGACATCATACACTAAACTAAGAAATGCTTTACACATTTTCCTACCAAAATACATGTGGCCTTGACCCAAGGTCAAGGTCATTCAAGGTCATGCAACACAAAGCTGTTAATTCAAGACATAGGAAGCACAATGGTGCTTATTGGCACTTTCTACCATGAGATATGGTCACTTTTAGTGGTTCACTACCCCATTTTGGTCACATTTCATAAGGGTCAAAGTGACCTTGACCTTGAGGATATGTGACCAAATGTGTCTCATGATGAAAGTATAACATGTGCCCCACATAATTATTAAGTTTGAAACAGTTATCTTCCATAGTTCAGGGTCAAGGTCACTTCAAAATATGTATACAATCCAACTTGAAAGAGCTCCTGTGACCTTGACCTTGAAGCAAGGTCAACCAAACTGGTATAAAAAATAGGGGTTTACTTTGCCCTATATACCATATATAGGTCAGGTATCCAATCTCAAAAACTTCAGAGAAAATTGAGAAAATGTGAAAAATGGCTGTTTTTTAGACAACATTTATGGCTCCTGCGATCTTGACCTTGAAGCAAGGTCAAGTCCCTATGTATGTTTTTTGAGGCCTTGTCATCCTACACCATCATGCCAAATTGGGTGTTGATAGACTTAATAGTCTCCGAGAAAAATCCAACGTTAAAGTTTTAAACGGACGCCCGGACGGACGAAACGGGTGAGTACATAGACTCACTTTTGCTACGCATGTGAGTCAAAAAGAATGGCAGCCAAATGTTCTGAGATTCATATGTGGTGTTTTCAATAATCCTTAGGTTGAGGACCTGAGCTTTCTTGGTGAGGTATGAACTTCACTGCTTGCTGTTGGCCTGCATGGTAGTTACTGACTTCAAGCCTATTTATTAAGAGAAGAATGCAGCTTTCGGAAGCTTATGTTTAGTGCAGTGAGGCAATGGAAATTGTCAGAAAAACTACCAACCTTTTATTTTTCCTTCTTAATCTTTACTTCAAGAGGGACAACATTCTCTTCATACAAAAATTTCCAGGGACTCTTTGGAACTGAAACTGTCCAGATTTTCACAACCAATGAAAATTTTTCTTTCAGGTGAAATGGGGAAAACCAACAATATGAAGAGCAAAAAGTCAAGACAGCTTACTCTGCTTCCTAGGATAGAAATAGTGGGAGGTGAAGAACCCTAAGAGCAACACTAGGTCAGGCCATCTGATCTAGACCAGTGTTTAGGACACTTGCATTGCAGCCAGGAACTGCGGGGTTCCATGCAGCATGGGTCCTAAAGGTAAGGGTGAATGAGCAGTTTTAAAATAACAACTCATCCCCCAGATCTGTCTCAAGCCACTTCACACTTTATACCCTGATTACTGAGCCGAACAATCAATCCTTCACTGGCAGCTGATGACAAACAGAGTAACAGAACAGAGAAGACACACAGTCAGGTTCCAGCAACTCCAACTGTGCTCCCTGGGAAGTGTTCTGACCCAGTGCTGGCTCTCAGCTGCATACAAGCGTTAATTGCACTTCAGCGTGTCATAGTTGCCCTCACAGGTACCCCACTATACTCCATGGTGGGGAGAACCAATGCAAGTTTGGCTCCATGGTGGGGAGAACCAATGCAAGTTCGGCTCCATGGTGGGGAGAACCAATGCAAGTTTGGCTCCATGGTGGGGAGAACCAATGCAAGTTCGGCTCCATGGTGGGGAGAACCAATGCAAGTTCGGCTCCATGGTGGGGAGAACCAATGCAAGTTCGGCTCCATGGTGGGGAGAACCAATGCAAGTTTGGCTCCATGGTGGGGAGAACCAATGCAAGTTTGGCTCCATGGTGGGGAGAACCAATGCAAGTTTGGCTCCATGGTGGGGAGAACCAATGCAAGTTTGGCTCCATGGTGGGGAGAACCAATGCAAGTTCGGCTCCATGGTGGGGAGAACCAATGCAAGTTTGGCTCCATGGTGGGGAGAACCAATGCAAGTTCGGCATCTTCAAGGATGCAACTCCGGGATCTGCACAGCTTTGAACCCTGCAAGCAAGTGCAGGCCAAAGTGTGCCCACCACTTGACCACAGAGCCCATTGGCAAGGTACTTTACCCTCACTGCCTTCCTACTGAGCGGTACACAGGGACACTGGGTGCTGGGCAGTGGCCATCTCAGGTGAACGTCTCCAAAACGACTTCTCATGTGAGGCCAAAAAATAATTACCTGGAAACTGGTAGTGCATGGCTTGGTTGATGCGCTCTGTGACGCTGGCCAGCCACTGGTAGAAGCTGTATGAAACCTGGCTCTCATCTATGGGGTTGGCTGTCACTGCAACAGGCAAACAGCACAGACTGTGGATGCGGGCATAGGTGCGTCAATCATATGAGAAACTGCAGCAATGATAGTGATGATAGTGATGTGGTCTCAAGCTGCTGCTGCTGTTACAGTGACAGTGCTGATAAAGACATTGACATCGACAACAGGGATTATAACAACAATTACAATGATGAGGATGATATTATGTTTTCCCTTCCATAACCATAAAACAATGACCGTAGTAAAAACAACATCTTTTTCATGGACAGCACACATAGATCTACATTAATGCAACAGTGAGTCAAATAAAAACCTTAAATATTTTTTTCCTCATAATTTCTTTAACAAACAAGGCACACACACTTACCTCATTTTTTACATGCAGTAGAACACACTTTAAACAAATTATCTGATATAACAAACAATTTCATTTGCCACGATTTCATATCTCGTTCATACTATAATTATGACAACTGATGGATATAGAGAATTATTGTTATAAAGAACTAATTATTTTGCTTGGACTTGTTCGTTATATCAGTGTTCTACTGTAGTCTCCGATACATGGATTCCAGCACTTCAAAAGAGCATGGATACCTTAAAAACAAGAAGGGCAAAGCCCATAGGACTCACATGCTTGACCTTGACCTCTACATGACCTTGACCTTCAGGTGACCTTCAAGGTCAAGGTCAAACAACTAAACCTAGCAATGACATCATATGCTAAGAACTGCTTTACACATTTTCCTACCAAAATACATGTGACCTTGACCCAGGTCAAGGTCATCAAGGTCATGCAACACAAAGCTGTTAATTCAAGACATAGGAAGCACAATGGTGCTTATTGGCACTTTCTACCATGAGATATGGTCACTTTTAGTGGTTCACTACCCCATTTTGGTCACATTTCATAAGGGTCAAAGTGACCTTGACCTTGATGATATGTGACCAAATGTGTCTCATGATGAAAGTATAACATGTGCCCCACATAATTATTAAGTTTGAAACAGTTATCTTCCATAGTTCAGGGTCAAGGTCACTTCAAAATATGTATACAATCCAACTTTGAAGAGCTCCTGTGACCTTGAACTTGAAGCAAGGTCAACTAAAGTGGTATCAAAAGATAGGGCTTACTTTGCCCTATATACCATATATAGGTCAGGTATCCAATCTCAAAAACTTCAGAGAAAATGGAGAAAATGTGAAAAATGGCTGTTTTTTAGACAACATTTATGGCCCCTACGACCTTGACCTTGAAGCAAGGTCAAGTCACTATGTATATTTTTTGAGGCCTTGTCATCCTACACCATCATGCCACATTTGGTATTGATAGACTTAATAGTCTCCGAGAAAAATCCAACGGTAACGTTTTTGGACGCCCGGACGGACGAAACGGGTGAGTACATAGACTCACTTTTGCTTCGCATGTGAGTCAAAAAACAGTCAAAATACATTTTGAGATCTGCATTGGTTGTACTGGTGTTAGTGTTTCTCCTGGACTTGGTGAGGCTGATCTGTTCAATGCGAGTCTGTTACTTAGGCAGTTTCAGAACTTTCTAGTCCACTCGTACACGTGCTGTAGTGTCAGACATGCATCACCATACTGAGCTTTTATTTCTCAGTGAATTTCAATGGGTTTCACCCCTTCACCATTCAAAAAATAAAAATGACAGAACGTTCTTCCTCTTTGGTACATGATGCAAGTGGGGCAGCCATCTTAACAATACTGCTGCACCATGGTATGCCGTTTTTACATTGTGCTGCCACCTGTCTGTCACTCTCCAAACAAAAAGTAACACAGTTACCAACTTACAGAACAATCAAGGGTTCACTACGAAATGTCATCACACACAAGGTTTTCATTAAACATATTCGAAGCATTGAATAAAAGACAATGCCGAGGTGCCAGACTCAACAAGGGCTGCTGACCATTTTTCTTGGGGGCAGCAGTGGAAGTCTTCTGGGGCAGTGCCTTGGTGGGGCTGGTCTTGCGTGGTGGCGTGGCAGGCATGGTTACCTGCACCACCTGGGGCTGGTTTGGAATCTCCTGAAGTGTCAGCAGAGCGCTGCTGGCCTGGGCTGCAGACGTACAAGTAGGCAGTGACTGCTGTGTGGTGTTTAATTGCATTGTATAGTCTGTTGTTGTGTTGCATTGTGCTGTATCCTATTGCATTCACAAACCGTGTGGGTGTCAGAGCTGCAAGCAGAAAGCCAGTAACACAGTGGGTGGTGATATCAGGCAGGCAGACTGATAACAATGACTCAAGGAAAAATATAAGTTGATATCATGTGGTCTGCATTTGATTTTTGGAGCATGACAAGTGCTTGTAGTTCTGTAAGAGTTGTCTCCCTTGGACAACACTCATAAAGAGTTGCCTCCCTTGAACTCTTTTCAGGCAACTAGCATTATTCAGTATCCACAAGGAAAGATTTGACAAGGCCTGCACAGCAGTGAGACAGTCACTCCATACATTGCTTCATTTCATCATGGACTCTTTCTCCATGCTCAGCCCCTACATCCATTGACTTTCTACTGGCCAGGACTGTCTGTACAGTTGTACAAATCATTCTACTTCATCTACACGGCATGTTCCAAACACAATATGCACCAAAGTTTGCATGCTAAGATGTCAAGACTACTTTCATTGTGCTTAGAATTCTATACAGTCACTCAACAGTTGGCAAGTTGTTAAATCAAATATTTGAGAAATTGCTGCAACATCATCTGCATAAGATTTTACCAGGCTCCAGATGAGCCCATCGTGGCTGCTAGGAGAGTAAATTCAACTCACCCAGCATGTCTTCTTTCCTTTTCTTCTTCGCTGGACTCTCCAGCAGATCCTCATCATCCTCCATCTTGACAATCACCTCTACCGCTCCTGTGTCGGGAGGCATGGAGCTGTCGTCCGTTGCCTGGTAGACGGTGATGAGAGAGCACTCCTTGTCCCCATCCTCCTTGCAGGAGCCGGGCAGAAAGGCCGCTGAGGGAGCATCCAGAGCATTCATGCAGGAGGAACTTTCGTCGGAAATGTGGAACACGGCTGCCTGTAGACTTTCCTTCTCCACATCATCCTTGCTGCTCAGCGACCGCGTCAGCGTCACTGCTAGAAGACAGCAGCGGCATGCAGAGCAGGGGCAGAGGATGCAGATGAATGGAGTTTAATGGCTTATCAGCCATTGTGGGCTAGGTAGGGCCACTGATCATGAAAATCGTTAGACATGGGTAGGGTAAGAGCAAATCAGGTCCCAATTTCCCATCCTCTGTTGGCAAACATCAAGGGGGGATGTGGTGGGTCTATTTTTACCCCCAGTCTACAGGAGATGCGGGGAGAGGAGATGAAGGCAGTGGAAGCCGTTCACGTATTGCAGCTTCCAAGTCAAGCCTGGATGCTGTAACTGTTTCATTACTGCCCTAGATGTTGGATTGTCTGTTTCAACCTCTCAGGCTGAGTATTCTGTACCATTTTACCTACCAGTTGGCACTTGAAAATCAACACAGATGAGGCATTTGTCATAGGTTTTACGGAATGTGTTGCTTTCACTGTATTTAGAAATTTGTTCAGGTTTGAGGTTTCTAAAAGGACCGTGCATTTTTTTTTGCAATTTCAGGCCTCAACTTAGAATATCTTTAAAAGTAAATTAACATCTTTTAAACAAAATATCTTGAAAGAGATTAAAGGTAGATATCAAATCTGGCAAATTACACTTAAAATTTATTCAAGCCAAGAGTAAAAATCAGAATCTAAATTCAAAAAATCTTATCACAGCATTTGAATATGTGCACGTCCACGATATTGCCTAACACTATCAAAAACTGGGGGTCTGGGTAAAGACACTTGAATACAAGAAGGGCAATGCCCACACGACTCACATGCTTGACCTTGACCTTTATATGACCTTGACCTTCAGGTGACCTTCAAGGTCAAGGTCAACCAACTAAACCTACCAATGACATCATACACAAAGAAATGCTTTACACATTTTTCCTACCAAAATACATGTGACCTTGACCCAAGGTCAAGGTCATCCAAGGTCATGCAACACAAAGCTGTTAATTCAAGGCATAGGAAGCACAATGGTGCTTATTGGCACTTTCTACCATGAGATATAGTCACTTTTAGTGGTTCACTACCCCATTTTGGTCACATTTCATAAGGGTCAAAGTGACCTTGACCTTGATGATATGTGAACAAATGTGTCTCATGATGAAAGTATAACATGTGCCCCACATAATTATTAAGTTTGAAACAGTTATCTTCCATAGTTCAGGGTCAAGGTCACTTCAAAATATGTATACAATCCAACTTTGAAGAGCTCCTGTGACCTTGACCTTGAAGCAAGGTCAACCAAACTGGTATCAAAAGATAGGGCTTGCTTTGACCTATATACCACTTGTAGCTGAGGTCGCCATTCTCAATAACGTGGGAGAAAATTGGGAAAATGTGAAAAATGACTGTTTTTGAGACCACATTTATGGCTCCTGTGACCTTGACCTTGAAGCAAGGTCAAGTCACTATGTATATTTTTTGAGGCCTTGTCATCATACACCATCATGCCACATTTGGTGTTGATAGACTTAATAGTCTCCGAGAAAAATCCAACGTTTAAGTTTTTTACGGACGCCCGCCCGGACGGACGGACGGACGGACGGACGGACGGACGGACGGACGACACGGCTCAGTACATAGACTCACTTTTGCTTCGCATGTGAGTCAAAAACTATCTAACACAGTCAGCATGCATATATTTCAAATTTATATGGGTTCTTTAAATGTTTTTGTAATGCTATGACCAATAGTTTTTATAGTTTTGCTTTGCAGAGATTCACCTAAAAATAATTAAACTCGTATGAAGCGGAAAAATGGCGCCGAAAAAGGGACATTTTGCGACGCCACTTTTGAATGCTTGTTATCTTGTGCAAATTCACCTTACAAAGTATAGATTGTGTGAAATAATTCAAGTTCAATTATTAATTTAGTCATATTTCAGTGGAAAGTCGCCACAAAATAAAAACAGAGGTAGTTCTACCGAAATAAAAAAGACCTATGCGTTCGTTACTCTCGTTTCCACCACCCTTGCTCAGAGGAAAAAAATCGAAACCAAACATGTATACATAAATGTGTTGAAGAGAAGGTTCAAATTACTTTTCTTTTCATTAGTTTACTCATACAACTGCATAGTTTTATTCTTCTTTTGGTATTAACCAATTTCTTGCGACTATTTTGATGGTCAGCGTCGGTCGTTTCCATGCGTTACTTACGGAAGGTATGCGTGTACCAAACGTGTTGCTATATTTTTCCGCACTCGAATAGGCTACAAAGGAAGCTTTTGTCATCCTGCAGTGAATGAACACGTTTATGGAAGGATACGTCATAGTACACGCGATTTTTGACCAATGAGAAGGCTTCGTTTCCTTTTTTCCTTCTGTAAAGTACGTCATTTTGCTACACATGTGCGAAGCTTTCAGTTCGTTTGATCCGTTTGATCGACCATCTTCATCTAATTTGGGTTAAGTAAGGCATTCTACATTAGTTTTTTTATTAATACAATTCAATAGTTTCGTTCATTGGTCATGAATAAATACTTAATGACTAGTTTTTCTCTGGCCATTCTGGTTTTGGTTTCTGGTGTTCCTTACGAAACTCAATCGTCGCGGAGGAGCTTATCACATCGATTGATTTGGTCAGAATCACATCATGTTTGTTTTCATAGAACTAAATTGATGTTCCCTCATGCTAGATATCAAAATAATACCTTTTATAATGATATACGCATGTGATCGCCACGCTGGTTACAAAGAAACCAAACACTGCTCGGCGCCATTGCAGTAGGTATGTCCCACCTAGTGTTAGGCAATATCATGGACGTGCACATATTCAAAAATCACTCCAAGAATCTTGGCCCCTCACTTCTCAAGTGCACAAGCCAGGTCACTCCACCAGAATGTGCCAGAAAGCAATTTGTTCTGGAGACCAATGCCAAACCGTGTTTGTTCTACTGCTTATCCCACATTTTGTTTTTGAAACAAAAAGCTGCCCCATAATAAGTCCACCCTATTAGCTCCATTATAAATTCAAATTTCAAAGATAAGTTCTCACCTTAGTATGTGCATGTAAAGATATGTAGAAAACAAACTTTTCTGATAGTATTTGTGAGATAAATTTTCACCTTACCTCATGCATCTAATGACATGTAGAAAGCAAACTCCTCCGACAGTATATGTGAGATGAATGTTCACTTTAACTTGTGCATCTAATGATATGTAGAGAGTAAACAGTTCTGACAGTATTTGTGAGATGAATGTTCACCTAAGTACCTTGCGCATCTAATGATATGTAGAAAGTAAACTGTTCTGACAGAATTTGTGAGATGAATGTTCACCTTAACTTGCGCATCTAATGATATGTAGAGAATAAACTGTTCTGACAGTATTTGTGAGATGAATGTTCACCTAAGTACCTTGCGCATCTAATGATATGTAGAAAGTAAACTGTTCTGACAGAATTTGTGAGATGAATGTTCACCTTAACTTGCGCATCTAATGATATGTAGAAAGTAAACTGTTCTGACAGAATTTGTGAGATGAATGTTCACCTTAACTTGCGCATCTAATGATATGTAGAGAGTAAACTGTTCTGACAGTATTTGTGAGATGAATGTTCACTTTAACTTGTGCATCTAATGATATGTAGAGAGTAAACTGTTCTGACAGTATTTGTGAGATGAATGTTCACCTTACCTTGTGCATCTAATGATATGTAGAAAGCAAACTCCGCTGAGAGCTTTTCCTCACTAGAGAATGCACAGATGCAGGCATAGAAGTGAACACAGCGTTTGTGACTGTCATCTTTGGCTCCGCTGCTTGCCTTGGTGTTCTGTCACAAGATAATAGTCAAGAAAATTGTCAGACAAGACCCAAATTTTTTATTTCAAATTTTTCAAAATAAGTAGATTCATTTTTTTAATATGACAAGATGACAAGTATTTCAAAGGAGCTTTTCAAAAATGAACTCATTAAAGTAAATAGTCTAGGCCTGAATCAACATGACACAACATGACAATGAGTTCCTATCTTTATACCTTTCCACATTCAAGAGATCTGAAACTGTTTGTTTTGCCTCTTAACACAATAGATTTAGTGATAATGAAAAAATGAAGCAATGAAACCCTATGACTAAAATGAAAGGAAGGATGGGTGGGTGGGTGGATGGATGATGGATGGATGGATGGATGGATGGATGGATGGATGGATGGATGGATGGATGGATGGATGGATGGGTGGATAGATGGATGGATGGATGGATGGATGGATGATGGATGGATGGATGGATGGATGGATGGATGGATGGATGGATGGATGGATGGATGGATGGATGGATGGATGGATGGATGGATGGATGGATGGATGGATGGATGCTGGATGGATGCATGGATGGATGCATGGATGGATGGATGGATGGATGGATGGATGGATGGATAGATGGGTGGGTGGGTGGATAGATGGATGGATGGATGGATGGACTGAAAGAGGGATGGGTGGATGGACAGATGGATGGATGGGTGGATGGATGGATGGATGGATGGATGGATGGATGGATGGATGGGTGGGTGGATGGATGGATGGATGGGTGGGTGGGTGGGTGGGTGGATAAATGGATGATGGATGGATGATGGATGGATGGGTGGATGGACAGATGGATGGGTGGATAGACAGATGGATGGGTGGATGGACAGATGGATGGATAGATGAATGATCTTTACAGCCTAGCTGCCTTTGCAGGCCATGAGAAAGCCAGTGACTGCTGCCCAGCTGCCTGGAGTTGATGAGAATATGAACAAGTCAAGCCTCCACTTCTTAAGTCATCTGCCCTTCGTGAACTGCCATGGGTCTGTCCTTACTCCCAACACAATAGGAGCAAAAGCACGTGGAAACAAACCCATCAGTATAAGCACACACAAGACGGGCAAAGCCCATACGACTCACATGCTTGACCTTGACCTTTATATGACCTTGACCTTCAGGTGACCTTCAAGGTCAAGGTCAAACAACTAAACCTACCAATGACATCATACACAAAGAAATGCTTTACACATTTTTCCTACCAAAATACATGTGACCTTGACCCAAGGTCAAGGTCATCCAAGGTCATGCAACACAAAGCTGTTAATTCAAGACATAGGAAGCACAATGGTGCTTATTGGCACTTTCTACCATGAGATATAGTCACTTTTAGTGGTTCACTACCCCATTTTGGTCACATTTCATAAGGGTCAAAGTGACCTTGACCTTGATGATATGTGACCAAATGTGTCTCATGATGAAAGTATAACATGTGCCCCACATAATTATTAAGTTTGAAACAGTTATCTTCCATAGTTCAGGGTCAAGGTCACTTCAAAATATGTATACAATCCAACTTTGAAGAGCTCCTGTGACCTTGACCTTGAAGCAAGGTCAACCAAACTGGTATCAAAAGATAGGGCTTGCTTTGACCTATATACCACTTGTAGCTAAGGTCGCCATTCTCAATAACGTGGGAGAAAATTGGGAAAATGTGAAAAATGACTGTTTTTGAGACCACATTTATGGCTCCTGTGACCTTGACCTTGAAGCAAGGTCAAGTCACTATGTATGTTTTTTGAGGCCTTGTCATCATACACCATCATGCCACATTTGGTGTGGATAGACTTAATAGTCTCCGAGAAAAATCCAACGTTTAAGTTTTTTACGGACGGACGGACGGACGGACGGACGGACGGACGCCCGGACGGACGGACGGACGCCCGGACGGACGGACGACACGGCTCAGTACATAGACTCACTTTTGCTTCGCATGTGAGTCAAAAACTTCTAAGCAAGGTGACAACGACTATTAGTATAAAGAATTGTTAATGCTGCAGTTATGGTAACCCATCCCTTATTTTTCTGATGACGCTAAACCTGTTTTCCCAATCATGCAAAAAAAAAAAAAGTAATTAAGGGTAAACAACGAACTGAGAGCTGTCCCACCTCCCTGCCCCATGAGCACTCGGAGAATCCACTGTTTAAGTTTTAAAAGTGTTTTTAGTGAAAGAAAGTTGGTTTGTGTTTAATCTGGTCTCCTTTAAAAACAAAAAGAAAAAAGTTCATGACGACCTCTGGAATCTATTTTTGGGACCATGTTACCTTGACCACAACTTTTAAAGTTTTTTGGCAATCTGGAGTTTCATGGTTTATCAGCCTTTAGAGGCTATGTAAGGCCACTGACCACAAAAAATCACTAGAGCTGGTCGGAGAAAGAGCAAGTGAAATCTTGATTTCACAAGTTATGAATATTAGTATTTTATCAAATACCTTCAAGGAAACAAACGACAAATGGATGAATGGAACTTTATGGTCCTTCAACCTTTGAAGGCTATGTAAGGCCGTTGATCATGAAGGCCACTACAACGGCTTGGAGTAAGAGCGAGTTGAGTCTTAACTTCCAGAGTCATTCACCTTTTACAGATTACATAGGGAGACGGGTGGGTCCATTCTTTCCCCCCACCTGGGTGGGTGCATATGTGTGTGAAAAGCTTGCAAACACTCAAGCAAGAAAGCAAACAAACAAACAAACGATTAATCCTCATCCTATCATCTAAACTGGTGAATCTCCACATCTGTCCACTGCCAACTCACCCTGAAGGTCTTGCAGCTGCACTGGAAGCGGTAGTCGGGGTGGGGGCGATTGCGGTTGCTTTCAAAGAAGGCGAAGTGGAGGTAGCCCAGGGGCTGCTTGGTGGAGGGCTTGCACTTGACCACCATGATGTTCTTGGTGACACGCTGCACCACCGGTCCCGTCATGTCTGAGACCAGCTCCCAGATCTCCTGCTGCAAGTCAGCAGTGACCTGCACAGAGCAGAGGTAGGCACCGTCATGGGCAGTCACTCAGTGACCTGCACAGAGCAGAGGTAGGCACCGTCATGGGCAGTCAGTGACCTGCACAGAGCAGAGGTAGGCACCGTCATGGGCAGTCAGTCCCCACAAGTGGCAGTCAATCCAAGCTAGCCACTAAAGGTAAAGCTGCTTTTGAAAAGTTGTTTTGACCTTTTGCCCACTGACGGGTGATCAAACCACACACTTATACCCCCTGGTCATGGGGATACTCTCATCAACAGTCCATCATCATCTCAAATTCCTGAGAACCATTCAACCTGGCCGTGGATGAATGCGCCGAAGTTATCTTCAACAATTTTCCAGCTCAGCCCTCACAGGTAACCGTTATACTCCATGGGTTTTCAAACTCAATTAACACACAGACTTAAACTTTGAGTCAATAAAAAAAAATAAAAAAAATAAAAGCATAATAAGCTGAATGGAAATTTTTCAATCACAAAACCGGAAACCGTCTGTTGGAAAAAACACACGTGTGCTGTTGGATAACCAAGGCCTAGTGTCACATGTCACATGCTTTTTTCTTTGTTATTTTTGCTTTTCAACATCACTTTACTGATTATCTTCACTGGAAATCAGGTTTTTAGGCAAAAGAGAAAAAAAAATCAGAAAGAATAAACATTTTTATTGTGTTCCGACCACTGTCTGTGGGCCGAGTTCTACGTTCGACAACCTTCGTTTTTAACGGAAATTTTCTAGCATTGGCCCGGACGTGACGTTTCAACCACTTCACATCGCTTTAATGCAGGAAAGGGATTGACTCATTGAGATATCTCGCAGAGAGCGATAGATTTATTCGTTTCTGCGCCTTTAGATCGAGTGTTGTGATGTCTGTAGTTGACGTTCGTCAAACTAACGTTCACCAAAGCGACGCATGCGCACGGATATTCAGCGTTTGTCTTCGGTAAGTGAGATATTTACGAGTTTGTGTGCAGAATTTTAATCGCTAGAAAGTTTTCCCTTCGTCTCCCATTCTTGTAATTGCTTGTTTTTGACATTTTATTATGTACAATGAAAGTTTGTGGGTAACAGTAGTAAAATCTGTTGAATGTTGGCGACGCTGACAATCGGGTATTCCCACAGTCGCGTCGGCAAGCCTCGCTCAGCTTCGGCCGTGATCACGCGCTGACCTCATGACACGCTGGCCAATGAGAGGCAAGGAACGAAAACGTCCGTCTCTTTCCGTGGTTTTCATTGGTTTGCGATTTTTGCCTGTAGTTCATTTGTATCATATTCCTCTGCACCGGAAATAGGCTCAGCGGAAAGCTACATGATTGGGCTTTCCGCAATTTACCAAACATCGGGCATATTTCAGAGAGAAAGACCTTGTATCCAAGCACTCTAAATGAGTTTTTGACAACCAGGTTGTGCTTTTTCAAAACTTTGGTTATGGGTACCTCTCTCAAATAATAAATTAATAAATAAAGGAATCTAGTTTGCAAATCGATTGCGCTCAAGTGTTGTGGAGACTCTACAGACTTCATTTCTGTGTTAAACTCAAAACTCGATTTTCGATGATTTTTTACGAAGTAGCAAAGGCCGTGTGCCCCCTTAAAGCTTGCATGTATGCATTTCTGATTGCTTTTCTATGGCCATAAGTTAGGTTGTAATGAAATTGAAGAAGTTTGGGATTGTTTTCCTTGATGCAAGTAACTGCGAGTTTCACCGTTTTTGAATTTGGGGGTGGGGGGTGGGTTCGTTTGAGTCCACCCATGTCATTGTGGTTGAGTCAAATATCTATCTGTTATGTGGATATGATTAATAGATGTTTGGTTTTCAATTTTAGAATGATTTGCTTATCTAGTGATGACTTCTGAGGTCTACAGGAAACGGTAAAGACAAAATTATTCTAAATAAGCGTCATTTATCTGTCAACTATCATTCTGATCAATATTGTCACTTTTATTGCAAGTTTACTACTTTTCTTAAGGTGTACATAGTGTATGTCAAAGAAAATTGTCATTGGTTGCTTTCAAACAACATTTTGAAGCAGTTATGATGCACTGAAGTTGTAAAAGCATTTTTTGTGGTTTCAGGATATAGCGTCTTTGAACATCAATAACTTTGGAAATAAGGATGTTTGTATACATTTTTTTACTGTTTTAGGTAGAAATAAAGTTGAACTCTTTGTGAGACTGTTTTTGGGCACCTGGTTGACTGTTTATTTTTTATGAATGATTGGGTGTACGAGGTAAACTGCAGTCTGCAATATCATGAAACCTGCCACAACTCATAATTCAAAAGGTACTGATTATGATAGTTTTGCCCTATGGATTAAGTTATTTATATTCCTATAGCACACCACCAAATGCTCAATTATCCTTTTTCCAACAAACTCCACTAGAAACAAACTTCTCACTGTACACCTGGAATTCAGGGCAAACTGCTCACAAAGCAAGCTTCTTTCACACTGGAAGAACAGCATCAAAAGAACTGCCACACAGAGCAGGCATCCTCTCTATCACCTGCAGGGCATTGAGGACAGAGGGCTTGACGGTGAGGGGCTGGGCCTCCGTACTGCACTCGATGGCAGCCTTGATATGGGGACAGCACCGCGTCTCTCCCAGGGAGTTGGTCTGGCTGCTGCTGCGGCTGCAGCTTTCCACAAAGCAGCGTGCTGCTGGGATGAGTAGAGTGTTGTCTATCAGAGTGGCGGGGTTGCCCGCTGAGTCCTGCACCTGCAACATGGATGGAGGAGCAGTTGAAGACGGCAGCAGGATTAATTATGCATGCAACAACTCTGCATATATCTCCATCATCACAAGGAAAGAGCAACTGGTATTTTTTTAAATGGCTGAATCCCTAGGAAGTGCTGGCCCAAGTTGCTGGTGCCTGCAAAAAGGGCGCAAATTTTCATGGGGTTAGGTAACAATGAAGATGAAGATAAATGAAGCTCTATGACCCAAGAGCCTCTGTGAGCTATGTCAGTTCATCGACCATAAAAATCACTAGAGCTGGTTAGACTTAGAGTAGAGCAAGTCAAGCCTCAACCAACGAAACACCATCACCACACCGTACAGAAGCACAGCAACAGCTCAGAGCATGTATTATGCCCTGGAAAAACAAGTGTGCAAATTTGAGACCGGCATTGTGGAGGCTTGAGATTTCAGCAAAGTCCTCAACCAAGCTTCATGTCTTCCATCAACTGCTACCAATTACCTGCACAATCCCAAGGCATCTGACAAGAGGACCTTCCAATAATCACACACGAGCACCCAAAAACACCCAACTTGTACCTTGTCCCAGGTCAGCCGTTCACAAATGCAGCAAGGATACGCCACTGTAAACAAGCCAGCAGCGAGCAGGATGTCACTCACACAACAGCGACCATCGCGGGCTGCACAGAGAACATGAATTATCTCATGAACTGGTTCTATGCACTGGCTTATATTGCATATGCCAAAACTGGCTGTCAGCTTTTGAAGAACTTCTTGTGCACGATTATGTTTCGTTTGCACTTCATTTCAGTGTAATGAGCTGGTGGCCTACCTATTTAAGTTGCTCAGTTCAGTTCAGTCCAACCACAGCAACAGCCATGAGACACTCACCATTGGAAGCTGTACAAAGCCGCGGTAGTCTGGGCCCCGGTCTCGAAGTCGGACAGAGTACACCTGATTTGTGTTTCCTGTGTGGATCTTCACTGCATCAGCACTGTGTCCTCGCTTGCGTTCCCGCTCCTTGAAGACGGCGTCACAGGCCTTGTTCTTGCAGCTGATGCCCCTCGTACCATTGTAGGTCCCACACTTCGGGCACTTCCTGACTCCCCTCAGTGTGGCCTTGCCCAGATCTCCAAATAACGACTTGATCTTCTGCTTGTTGGCTGTAGCCATCTCTGCAAAACACAAAGAAGGTTACAAGGGTGTTGATGAGGATGAAATGAAGGGATGCTAATGGTTTTCCTCTGGAGAAAACAAATACTCCTCACACACACACACACACACACACACACACACACACACACACACACACACACACACACACACATATCCAAATATTTGTTCCAGTGTTAATGAAACAGAATATATCACTGGCAATTATTTATCCAAATACTCAGATATGGCATCAGTTTTCAAGGAAATACTATGGTAAGGTGTATTCTTCTACTGTCACTGTCAGCTTATTTAATGCTGGGGTTTTCATCGATGAGTAAAGAAAATTGAGGTGTGCATGATCCCTTTAAAAAATCAAAAGAAATTATTTTGACAATTTCTCCAATAAAAATGCATGAAATTGTTGTATAGAATTAATATTCTCTCTCTCTCTCTCTCTCTCTCTCTCTCTCTCTCTCTCTCTCTCTCTCTCTCTCTCTCTCTCTAGAGCTCTCTCTCTAGAGCTCTCTCTCTCTCTCTCATTATGATATATTATGAACAAGATAAAATTTAATTCTATTTATCATAAGAGGATGGGGGGTGGTTTGAAATACAACAGGAATCACTCCATCATAATCATGATCAAAGCCCAACAGAATGTCGCACTAAGGTCTGTGCATCCTTTGGGTCAAATTAAATGTTGATCCTGTTGCAACAACAAGGATGATGACGATAATGATGCTACAATCATGTCAGTAAGATGTTCTATTCAGTTCATATGGGTGGAAAATTTTACTCGACTTCCAACCCTGTTCGCTGCAGCATCAGTACATGGTGACCAGTATCAGCCACTGAGTGACAAGAACTATTACATGGCCGACAGCATACAGGCCACGTGCACAGGCCACTTGCTTTGCTAAGTCCGGTCCCAGCATCGAAATGGAAATAAGGACAAGTGAAAGAATATATATATATATATATATATATATATATATATATATATATATATATATATATATATATATGCAATAAAAGTATCAACGCACTTCGGATAGATCTAGTTCAACTAGTACTAGTTGTAACGGTAATTATAACGAGAGAGCACAAGATTGTTATTCCCTAGTGTCTGCACAACTCCCTTGCAATGACACATCTAAAGCAAAAATAATCCTGCATAATCCTCTCCTTCCCGCTGTACAACCATCACTGATCAAATAGCATAGACCTCCAGTTTCGAAGGCTTTGTATCGAGTTAGTAATCGAATAGAATTAGTAATCGTAGTTTAACGATTAGCGCAGCGGCATTGGCTAGCAACCAACTCGGTCCATGTGATAAATGCATGATACCACCATGTTGCAAAGATTGACGCAGTAGGGAAAATTGATTCCGCTTCACAACTTGTGCTTAAAAACCGCTTACTTAACAATCAAAACAATCGTATAAATAATCATAGCTACCGACCACACCACACTCAACAGACAGCGTGATGGCGCAAATGAACGCAAACTATAATTATCGTAAATTTACATGGTACAAACCTTTGAATTTCCTATAATGTTTGCTGGCTAAACTTAATTAAGCTTTGCAACAACTACAGAAGAACAAAGCATCTACATTAATCCATCGATCGTTGTAAATCCGACAGATCCACACATGGCGGCCATGTTTGCTATCGGTTCGACGGGAGGAATAAATTACACACGTAGCCATTGGTTAATTTTGAGCACATGTTCTGTAGCGACCTCCCATTGGATGAAAAACGAACATGGGAGGTAACTCCTAGTGTTGATGGAAGAAGGTTGAAAGGGAAATCGTGCTTTGGTGTTCAACACATGAAACACGACAAACCGTCGTTGATAGACTATTTCCAGAATTAAGCCTTTGCCATTGTGCCTACGTAATCAATAAGTGTGTGTGCTAGGGGATTTCGTTGAGAGGGTATCCATACGATTAATGTCAAATACACTGCTGTGTTACGTGGATTTTTATCATTTAGTAAATAAGAAAAAAACACGACTAACACCAAAATCAAAGACTTTCGGGCACACGCCCTTCTTCAGTGAAAATAGATAAGATGAACGATGTAGAAACACAAAAATGATGTAATACGTGACGTAAAAAAACTTTAGAATGATATGACGTAGGCATTCCAGAGCTCTCTCTCTCTCTCTCTCTCTCTCTCTCTCTCTCTCTCTCGTCTCTCTCTCTTTTTCTTTCTCTATCACTCTCATCCAATAAAATTTTCGAGTTCGAGTTCGCGGAGTTCGAGTTCTCTCAGTGTTAAGTGTTGAGAGTGTTCTCTCTCTCTCTCTCTCTCTCTCTCTCTCTCTCTCTCTCTCTCTCTCTCTCTCTCTCTCTCTCTCTCTCTCTCTCTCTCTCTCTATCTATCTCTAAGTGTTCAGTGTTCAGAGTTCTATCTATCTCTCTCTCAGTCAAATACATTCAGTCCTTCAGGGTATAGTTGGTGCGCAGCTTGAAGCGCCAGATTTTAGTTAAGAAAGGGAAATTG
>JAWQFJ010005197.1:30000-50166 GCA_034096865.1 Theodoxus fluviatilis
GGAGTGACGAACCGCTGCCTCTGGCGGCCACTCCACCCCTCAGTGCCTCGCTCCTCGCCATATCTCACCTCACCAAGCCTCAGCACGCCACACCAAGCCTCAGCACGCCACACCACAACGCAGCAGAGCAGAAAGCAGTAGAGCGCACCAAGGCGCTTATGCCATTCTACCGCTAGCCGGACCCGCACCAGCGAACAGTAACTGGAGACGGTAGGTCTTGTAAGGAAGGTTGGAGGGCAATGAGGATAGTCATCAGTCATCTCCCCTGCAAACTTCTGTGACTTCACAAAGGACACAGACCAGGCTGTCGCGAGAACTCCTGGAGTTTTGATACAGCAAAGACTGTCGGGATGAGTGTTCAGCGTGGCTTCCTGAAGTGAAGAAGAATTCGAACAAAGAAAAGCACCGAATTGTAGCCTACGACAGCAATTGTATTCCAGACATCACCGATTTTCTGCGGGAGTTTTGGTGACTGATTTTCTCACGGCTTTCAGCAAACGGAACATATCCTTTAAGGAAGGTTTTGGTCACCATTGGGATATTCTGGTGTCGTCTAAGGTACGTAACTCAAAAGTTTTCTTGTTTCTTATTCTTTGTTACTTATTTCCTTCACAACTGATAAGTTCCGTTACGCATCCCATCTTCAATACTGCATTATCTTCGTTATGAATATATACATATACATTTTATTTGTGAAGTTATTGTGTTATTTTTTTCTCGAAAGTCGATGTTAATTTTATCAGTTTGATCTCAACGTGCGTCAGACATTGCATCTTACATGTAGCCTTGGAAGTACATTTATTGTCGTAAGTGATTTAACACGTTTCAACGCCTTTCTCTTGCAATGATACTTTTTCAGTCAGGACAGTTCATGCAACCGTGACCTCTTCAGCTACCTCCTGTCTGTTTTGTAACACAAAAGACGCCATGTTGGCTCCGGACCGGAAGTCGCTTCCGACGGTGCCAAGTCCTCGGCTGAGGAAGAGGCAATCGCTTCCTCGACTCCTGGAGAGAGGCATCGGACTGACCAATGCCCAGTCCCCCGACAAGCAGGATGGCGAGAGGCAAAGCAAGAGTGACCAGATGATGACCACCATTCGTGAAGATCTCATCAGCAAACACTCCACCAAGTGCGTGCGACTGTTTCTGTTATGTTGTTGCCTGATAATGATGATGATGATGACGACGACGACGACGACGACGATGATGATGATGATGTTGATGATGATGATGATGATGATGATGATGATTCGGTTTGTACAACGACTGCTGCTGCTGCTGCTGCCGATGTAGCTCTTAATGCTGGGGCGGCAGCAGCAGCAGAAATATTTGTTGCAGTCGTATTAGTAGTAGTGGTGGTGGTGGTGGTCGTGATGGTGGTGGTGGTGGTTGTGGAGAGGGTGATGATGGTGGTGGAGATGGTGGTGGTGGAGGTGGAGGTGGTGGTGGAGGAGGAGGCAGTGGTGATGGTAGTAATATCAGTAGAAGCAGCAGGAGCCAGAAGCGGCAGCAGCAGCAGTAGCAGCAACAGCGGCAGTAGCAGAAACAGTTGCAGCTCCAGCAGCACCAGCAGCACCAGCAGCACCAGCAGTAGTAGCAGCAGCACCAGCAGTAGTAGCAGCAGCAACAGCAGTAGTAGAAGCAGAGCAGCAGCACTAGTAGTAGCAGCAGCACCAGTAGTAGCAGCAGCAGCAGTAGTAGCAGCAGCAACAGCAGTAGCAGCAGCAACAGCAGTAGTAGGAACAGAACAGCAGCAGCAGTAGCAGCAGAGCAGCAGCAACAGCAGTAGCAGCAGCAACAGCAGTAGTAGAAGCAGAGCAGCAGCACTAGTAGTAGCAGCAGCACCAGTAGTAGCAGCAGCAGCAGTAGTAGCAGCAGCAACAGCAGTAGCAGCAGCAACAGCAGTAGTAGGAACAGAACAGCAGCAGTTATAGCAGCAGAGCAGCAGCAGCAGCAGCAGCAGCAGCAGCAGTAGTAGCAGCAACAGCCGTCGTTGCAGTTGCTACTGCATCCGTCACGGCGTCGAACTCGTTTCAAACCTATTTTAAGGACTATTTTTAGCCCAACACTTGAGGACATGAAGTTATATCTGACAAACATGCGCGCCACTTTTTCAGATTAAAAATAAATAAATTACGCGTGAGTCGACCTACAACCACCAACGTGGAAGACGATAAAAGCAGAGTTTTCTATTAATGGTAATTTGCACTAGACACACAATTACCGTCACTTCATGATGGAGCACATAATGCAAAACTTCAGTTGGAAGATGAAATCCACGAGTTTATTATGATACTTTTGCTTGAAAGATCACATTCCTGGAAGCAGTAATCGGGTCTTCAACTGCTCAGTTTCTCACGTTTTTCGGTGATTGTTTCTACAAACACATATTCCCAATGACACCCCCCCCCCCCGGCACCCCCCTCCCCCTCCCACCCCCGCCCCCTCTGTAAATATTCACCATAGCTCGATAGGACGTTGACGACCTGACGCAATCCCTCACACAAACTCAAACACTCCCTTTCACCACCTTCCCCTCCTGTGTGTTGCGAGTAGGAATAGATCCACCGTGTCTCCGTGCGCGATTCGTAAAAGGTGTATTTATAACTAGAGAATCGAGACCATGCTTGGTCTTCTTCTAACCAACCCGTGATTTTCGTGGTCAATGTCCCTACATACCGTAGTACTGAGGTTGATAGGCCGTTAAAGTGCATTGTTTCTCACGCAGTTTCGGCGTGCATGTGGTGGAGAAAACAAATTCTGCTATTGCAGTATTAAACATGTATTCTATCGTATTTGTATTGTATTGTATCGCATCATATTGTATTCATTCTAAGATGTTGTATTGCATTGTTTTGTATTTATCGTATTTATTTATTGTATTTTGTTACCTTCGCCAAGGAGGTTATGTTTTTCAGTTGGTTAGTTAGTTCGTTCGTTACTCGACAAAATGACTCTAACAGTTCAAAACGGACTCTAATGAAATTTTAGTGCGAGGTCAGGGTTTCATCCAAGAAACAGTCCACTAAATTTTGGGGGTTATCTGTTATCTCGTGTTGGAATTATGATCATTAAGAGACATTTTTTTTTGGTTGTATGCCATGGCTGGCGCGTGCTGCAAGCCGGAGTAAGCATTACACACTCAGAGACCGCTAGCAGGCGCTATAAAGAACTAACGTTCATTGCGTCAGGCCTGGCTGGCTGAACATATTGCCTGAATTATACATGTCAAGGAAGAGGCGCTGTGATCCTCCACCGTGTGGCTGCCTTGGCGGAAGTTGGCGCTTACCGCGTGCTCTCTGGTATTGCATTGCATTGCATTGTATTGGATTGCATTGCATTGCATTGCATTGTATTGTATTTATTTATTTATTTATTGTATTGTATTGCATTGCATTGCATTGTATTGTATCGCATCGAATTGTATCGTATTGTACTGTATTGTATTGCATTCATTGACCCTCTTTACACAGACCCCTCCGGCGGGTTGCGTCCCATAGCGTGGGCAGCTTGCACGACCTGGATGACGAGGATCCATTCAGCTGGGGTGTAATTCATGAACTTGGACTTTCGCGAGCACTGGTCTTGGACTTGTGAGTCCAGGACTAGTCCCAGACCACCGCTAGTCTATGGACTAGTCCTGGACTCAGCGAGTCTATGATTCACGAACCCAGACTGGGTGTTGACTTGAAAGGCTGGGACTGATTGACCTAGTCCATGGATTATTTTTAGAATGATGTGGATTTCCCGGGGATTCCGCCCAGTGCGCAAGCGCATAGCGTACCGCTTTAAACTTCCCGTCAAAAATGACGGCCACGATCGGTAGCAAAACCTCGAAGAAAAGCCCCGATTTCACGGAGCGAGAATCGGTAGCTATCATAAAAGTGGTGTCAGCAAGATACGGATACATTAACAGCAGCATACACACAGCCCAAGCAATGAAAAGAAGACGGACAGCGTGGGAGGGCGGTGACAAATGAAGTGCGCATGCAAGCTGATACTTGCTCGAGTGTGTGTGTGTGTGTGTGTGTGTGTGTGTGTGTGTGTGTGTGTGTGTGTGTGTGTGACCGTTTATTAAGTTCATCAGCAAGAGGCAAACGAGCAGAAGATCAAGTTTGACAATATGGCAGGATTTCCAAGTGAGAGCCATTGAAATTCAGTAAGGAAGGGATGGAACAATAATCTGTCTTGATGAGGATAAATATACACACACAATGACACACACACACACACACACACTCACACACACACACACACACACACACACACACACACACACACACACACACACACACACACACACACACACACACACACTTCAGCCTCAGCGTACCGCTTCAAACTTCCCGTCAAAAATGTCAGTCACGATCGGTAGCAAAACCTCGAAGAAAAGCCCCGATTTTATGGAGCGGGAATCGGATAGCTATCATAAAAGCGGTGTCAGCAAGATACGGATACATTAAAAGCAGCATACACACAGCCCAAGCAAACAAAAGAAGACGGACAGCGTGGGAGGAGGTGACAAATGAAGTGCGAGCTGAGTGAGGCTGGCTCGAGTGTGTGTGTGTGTGTGTGTGTGTGTGTCACCGTTTATTAAGTTCATCAGCAAGAGGCAAACGAGCAGAAGATCACGTTTTACAATATGGCAGGATTTCCAAGTGAGAACCATTGAAATTCAGTAAGGAAGGGGTGGAACAATAATCTGTCTTGATGAGGATAAATATACGCACACAGTGATACTGACACACACACGCACACACACACACACTCGATCAGCCTCAACTCACTTTCCCCACCAAACTCGTGAAACCCTGGCGATCGTCACACATTTTCTCAGTTACCAAAAATAAAGCAATTTAATCTGAGCAGTGTTTTCATAACACAGATGCAATTTTAATGTATCGTTTTCATAGCATCAGACAACACTAGCATTGTACCCAATGTCAACAGCAACAGGCAGGTTCGAGGACAGCACTGTTTACTGGTGTCGCAGCGGTCCGCGCTTCAGCTATAAATAGCAGTGCGCGAAGCTCGGCGACCTGCATTTCCAACTGTAAAATGTAAGCGTTTTCACGACCTATTGATGCAATCAACATACAGCTTTCATAATTTAATGCTGTTCATGGCTTATACTTTCTTTGGATGGGTTTCCAGTGTCCCAAAATACAGCTTATTATTTGCGAACCGTGAACAGGTCGGCCATTTAATTTCGCGCTGGTCTTGGACTTAGGTGTGTAGTCCAACAAATCCTTGGACCACCGTAGTCCGCAGTTCAGTCTGCCGACTGAACAAAGTCCACGTTCATGAATTGTAGACTACGACAGTCCAAGTTCATGAATTGTAGACAACGACAGTGGTCCTAGACTAGTCTTAGACCACGCTGAAAGTCCAAGTTCATGAATTACACCCCTGGAGTCTGGACCACAGCAGTCTCAGGCGAACCAGGCGTGCCTCGTCCTTTCTGCCTATGGACAGTGCGCGCTCCCCCATCAGCGACGACGTGCTGATGGAGCCTCACGAGCTGCGCATGCTGCAGTCCTTGGAACGCCTGGGCAAGGAGGTCACGCCCCGCACCGCGCGCTCCCACTCCATCCAGGCCAGCGACGAAGACGAAATCCTGCTTCAAGTAGGTCTTCGTTTGAGGTGGTGGTGGTGGTGGTGGTGATGATGGTGGTTGTCGTGGTGGTGGTGGTGATGGTGATGATGGTGGTGGTGGTGATGGTGATGGTGTTTTGGTGGTGGTAGTGGTGAGGTGGTGGCGGTGGGGTTTTGGTGGTGGTGGTGGCGGTAGAGATGGTGCTGGTGGTGGTGAGGTGGTGGTGGTGCTTTGGTGGTGGTGGTGTTTTGGTGGTGGTGGTGTTTTGGTGGTGGTGGTGGTGGTGGTAGTGAGTTGGTGGTGGTGGTGGTGGTGGTGGTGGTGAGGTGATGGTGACGGTGGTGGTGAGCTGGTGGTGGTGGTGGTGGTAGTGGTGTTGAGGTGGTGGTGGTGGTGGTGGTGGTGAGGTGGTGGTGGTGGTGGTGGTGGTGAGGTGGTGGTGGTGGTGGTGAGGTGGTGGTGATGGTGATGGTGGTAGTGGTGGCGATGGTGGTGGTGGTGGTGGTGGTGGTGGTGGTGATGGTGATGGTGATGGTGGTAGTGATAATGATGATGATGGTGGTGGTGGTGGTGGTGGTGGTGATAGTGGTGATGGTGATAATGATGGTGGTGCTGGTAGTGATCATGATGGTGGTGGTGGTGGTGACAGTGGGGATGGTGGTGGTGGTCATGGTGACGAGGGTGGTGGTGATAATAATGGTAGTGGTGGTGGTGGTGGTGGTGGTGGTGGTAGTGATCATCCTGATGGTAGTGGTGGTGATGATGATGATGATGATGGTGGTGATGACGGTGGTGGTGGTGATGGTGGGGGGTTGTGGTTGTGGTTGTGGTGGTGATGGTGGTGATGGTGGTGGTGGTGATAATGATGGTGGTGGTGGTGGTGATAATGAGGGTGGTGTATGGTGGTGGTGGTGATGGTGGTGGTGGTGGTGTGATGATGATAATGATGTTGGTGGTGGTGATGGTGACGGTTGATGATGGTGGTGATGATAATGATGGTGATGGTGGTGGTGGAGGTGATAATGATGGCGGTGGTGGTGGTGATGGTGGTGGCAGTGGTGATGGTGGTGGTGATAGTGATGGTGGTGGTGGTGATAGTGATGGTGGTGGTGGTGGTGGTGGTAATAATAATGGTGATGGTAATGGTTGTGGTCGTGATGGAAGTGGTGGCGATGGTGGAGGTGGAGGTGGTGGTGGTGGCGGTAATAGCGATGGTGGTGGTGGTTGTGGCGACGGCGGTGGTGGTGATAATGATAGTGGCGATGGTGGTGGTGGTGATAGTGGTGATGGTGGTAATGGGGATGGTGGTGGTGGCGATGGTGGGGGCGGTGGTAGTGGTGGTGGCGATGGTAGTGGTGGTGGTGGTGATGGCGACAGCGGTTGTGGCGACGGTGGTGGTGGTAGCGACGGCTGTGGTGGTGCTGGTAGAGGCTGGTGGCGATGGTGGTGGTGGTGGTGGTGATGGTAGTGATACTGATGGTCGTGGCGGAGGCGGTGGTATTAGTGGCGATACTTGTGGTTTGTGGCTGTGGTGGTGGTGGCGATGATGGTGGTGGTGGTGATAGTGAAAGTGATAGTTGTGGTGATGGTGGTGGTGATGGTAGTGGTTGTGGTGGTGATGGTAGTGATGATGGTGATGATGGTTGCGATGGTGGTGGTGGTAGTGATGGTGGTGGTGATGAGGGTGAGGGTGAAGGTGAGAGTAATTGTGAAGGTGGTGGTGGTGGTGGTGGTGATGGTGGTGGTGGTGGTGGTGGTGGTGGTGATCGTGGTGGTGCCCGTGGTGGTGGTGGTGGTGAGGGTGAGGGTGAAGGTGAGGGTGAGGGTGAGAATGGTGGTGGTGGTGGTGATCGCGGTGGTGGTGGTGGTGGTGGTGGTAGTGGTGGTGGTGATAATGGTGGTGGTGTTGGTGGTGGTGATGGTGATGGTGGTGGTGGTGGTGGTGGTGGTGGTAGTGGTGGTAGTGGTGGTGGTGGTGGTGGTGGTGGTGGTGGTGGTGATCGTGGTGGTGCCCGTGGTGGGGGTGGTGGTGATGGTGGTGGTGGTGAGGGTGAGGGTGAGGGTGAAGGTGAGGGTGAGGGTGAGAATGGTGGTGGTGGTGGTGATCGCGGTGGTGGTGGTGGTGGTGGTGGTGAGGGTGGTAGTGGTGAGGGTGAGGGTGAGGGTGAGGGTGGTGGCGGTGGTGGTGTTGGTCGTGGTGGTGGTGGTGGTGATGAAGGTGGTGACTGTAGTGGGAATGGTGATGGTGGTGGTGGTGGTGATGGTGGTGGTGGTGGTGATGGTGGTGGTGATGAAGGTGGTGACTGTAGTGGGAATGGTGATGGTGGTGGTGGTGGTGATGGTGGTGGTGATGGTGGTGGTCGTGGTGATGGTGGTGGTGATGAAGGTGGTGACTGTAGTGGGAATGGTGATGGTGGTGGTGGTGGTGAGGCTGAGGGTGAGGGTGATGGTGGTGGTGGTGGTGAGGCTGAGGGTGAGGGTGATGGTGGTGGTAGTATTGTACTATACTGTCCGATGCTTAACTGTACTGCACTGTACTGTGCTGTACTGCACTGTACTGTTCTGTGCTATACTTTATTATACTGTCCTGTGCTGTACTGGACTGCACTGTACTGCAATGCCCTGTGCAATACTGCACAGCACTGTGCTGTACCCTAGTGTACTATTATGTGCTTTACTGTAATGTACTGTCCCTACTGTGCTGCACTGCACTGTACTTTGCTGTACTGTATTGTTATGTGGTGTACTAAACTGTACTGTACTGTTCTGTACTTTACTGTAATATACTGTTGTTGCTGTACTGTAGTAGATGGTTTTGTGCTGTATTGTACTGTACTGCACTGTAATGTACTGTACTGTCCCTGTTTTAATGTAGTGTACTTCCTGTGCTGTACTGTACTGCTCTGTACTATACAAGCCTGTGCTGTACTGTAATGTCATGCACTGTACTGTACTGTACTGTCCTTGCTGGAATGTAGTGTACTGTCCTATGCTGTACTGCACTGCTCTATACTATTCATTCCTGTGCTGTACTGTACTATTCTGTCCTGTGATTACTCTTCTTTACTGCACTGTACTGTACTGTATTGCTCTGTACTGTATCATACTATGTTGTATTGTACTTTGATATACTGTCCTTGCTGTACTGTAGTGCAGTGTTTTGTTCTGTGCTGTAATGTACTTGCTGTACTGTACTGTACTGTACTGTCCTTGCTGTAATGTAGTGTACTGTTTTGTGCTGTGCTGTACTGTACTGTACTTGCTGTACTGTAGTGTACTGTTTTTTACTGTACTGTACTGTACTTGCTGTAATATCGTGTAGTGTACTATACTGTACTGTCCTTGCTGTACTGTAGTGCACTGTTTTGTGCTGTACTGTCCTTGCTGTACTGTAGTGTACTGTTTTGTGCTGTGCTGTACTGTACTGTACTGTCCTTGCTGTACTGTATTATACTGTTTTGTGCTGTACAGTACTGTTCTTGCTATAGTGTACTGTACTGTACTGTACTGTACTTGCTGTATTGTATTGTACTGTTTTGTGCTGTACTGTACTGTACATGCTGTACTGTAGTGTACTGTTCTGTGCTGTACTGTACTGTACTTCTCTGTACTATACGTTCCTGTGCTGTAATGTACTGTACTATTCTGTCCTGTGATTACTGTACTGTACTGTACTGCCTGTCCTGGACGGTGCTGTCCTGTGATTACAGTACACATTTTCACAAGCTTACTCCAATTTCGGCCTCACAATCAGTACAAAGAAAATTGAAGTTTTGCACCAGCCCGCCGCAAGAAGAGACTTTGTTCATCCAAATATCGCAGTCAATGGCAAACGTTTGAAGTGCGTGGATCGATTCATTTTTGTTGGTAGTACACTATCCCAAAATGTCGTTATTGATGATGAGGTTGACACAAGACTTGCGAGAGCGAGCGTACCATATGGTAGGCTACAACCCACTGTCTGGAAAAGACAAGGTATATGGCTGCAGACAAACTCAACGCTTACCGGGCAGTTATCCTTCCTACACTTCTCTACGCATGTGAAACGTGAACCGTGTACCAGCGACATGCTAGGAAGCTGATTCATTTCCACACCACCTGCCTTCGCAGACTCCTCAACATGAGATGGCAAGACAAGATTCCAGATACTGAAGTACTGGCACAAGCAGGCCTGCCAAGCATCCATACTATCTTGATGCAGCACCAATTCAGGTGGGCAGGTATAGTTCAAATGCCAGACGATCGGCTTCCAAAGAGACTCATCTGCGGTGAACTACAGGAGAGGAAAAGCTGCCATGGAGGTCAAAGAAAGCGGTTTAAGGACACGCTGAAGGTTCCACTCAAGTCTCTTGGCATCGACCCGGACAGTTGTGAAAACATCGCTCGGGACCGTACACAGTGGCGTTCCTCTCTTCTTAGGGGATCAGCACGCTGTGAGGCAGACACAACTACTGCAGCAGAGCAGCGTCGACAAGCCCGAAAGCCGCGTGCAGATGCTCCCCGTACCAGTCAGGACATTTCCATTCCATGTCCTCATTGCATAAGAACTTTCAAAGCGCGAATTGCCCTCATCAGCCACCTGCGCTATAAACACTGAACGTGCAAGGCAACCATTCCCTTGCCCTCCCTCAACCCCCCTTGCCCCCATTCAACCCCCCTTGCCCCCCTTCAACCCCCCTTGCCCCCCTTCAACCCCCCTTGCCCCCCTTCAACCCCCCTTGCCCCCTTCAACCCCCCTTGCCCCCATTCAATCCCCCTTGCCCCCCTTCAACCCCCCTTGCCCCCCTTCAACCCCCCTTGCCCCCCTTCAACCCCCCTTGCCCCCCTTCAACCCCCTTGCCCCCCTTCAACCCCCCTTGCCCCCCTTCAACCCCCCTTGCCCCCCTTCAACCCCCCTTGCCCTTGGGGTGATTATGGGTGGTCGTCATCGAAATCGATGGACAGAGAAAAACTGTACTGTACTATACTGTCCTGTGATTACAGTGCTGTGCTACACTGTACTGTACTGTACTGTACTATACTGTCCTGTGATTACAGTGCTGTGCTACACTGTACTGTACTGTACTATACTGTCCTGTGCAGTACTGTTCTATGATGTACTGTGCTGTACTATACTATACTATACTGTCCTGTCCTGTCCTGTACTGTGCTGTACTACACTGTATTGTGCTATACTGTGCTGCACTATACTATACTGTCCTGTGTTGTACTGTACTGTGCTATACTGTGTTGCACTATACTATACTGTCCTGTGCTGTACTGTACTGTGCTATGCTGTCCTGTGCTGTACTGCACTGTACTGTCTTGTGCTGTACTGTACTGTGCTATACTGTCCTGTACTGTACTCTACTACACTGTACTGTGCTATACTGTGCTTCATTATACTATACTGTCCTATGCTGTACTGTACTGTACTGTGCTATACTGTGCTGCACTATACTATACTGTCCTGTGCTGTACTGTACTGTGCTGTAATGTACTGTGCTATACTGTGCTGCACTATACTATACTGTGATGTGCTGTACTGTGCTATACTGTGCTGCACTATACTATACTGTCCTGTCCTGTGCTGTACTGCACTGTACTGTACTGTGCTGTACTGTGCTATACTGTGCTGCACTATTCTATACTGTCCTGTGCTGTACTGTACTGTGCTGTAATGTACTGTGCTGTACTGTACTGTGCTATACTGTGCTGCACTATACTATACTGTCCTGTGTTGTACTGGAATGTACTGTGCTGTGCGGTACTGTACTGTGCTGTACTATGCTGTACTGTACTCTACTACATTGTACTGTGCTGTACTGTACTGTACTGTGCTATACTGTCCTGTACTGCACTGTACTACACTGTACTGTGCTATACTGTGCTGCACACTACTATATTGTCCTGTGCTGTACTGCACTGTACTGTACGGTGCTGTATTGATTGTGTTCGTGCTGGTATTTCGTGCTTTGTGTGTGTACTCTGGCGGCGATGTGGTGTAATTCTGACACGATTTCTGAAGACGGTTTATTGGTGTACTACTGGTGTTTTCGTGGCATTTTTGTAGCATTGTGATGGTGTTGAGCTGTGCTTTTTTGGGTAGTGATTTTGTGGCATTGTAATGGTGTTGAGGTGGATGTGTATGTGTGTGTGTGTGTGTGTGTGTGTGTGTGTGTGTGTGTGTTTTGGTGGTGATTTTGTAGCATTGTAATGGTGTTGAGGTGTGTGTGCATGTGTGTGTGTGTATGTGTGTGTGTGTGTGTGTGTGTTTTGGTAGTGCTTTTGTAGCATTGTAATGGTGCTGTAATGGGTTTTGGTAGTAATGTTGTAGCATTGTAATTGTGCTTAGGTGGGAGGGGCTGGTGGGATGATGGATGGTGTTGAGATGGGTTTTTAGTTATTGACTCACATGCGAAGCAAAAGTGAGTCTATGTACTGAGCCGTGTCGTCCGTCCGTCCGGGCGTCCGTCCGTCCGTCCGGGCGGGCGTCCGGGCGTCCGTCCGTAAAAAACTTAAACGTTGGATTTTTCTCGGAGACTATTAAGTCTATCAACACCAAATGTGGCATGATGGTGTATGATGACAAGGCCTCAAAAAACATACATAGTGACTTGACCTTGCTTCAAGGTCAAGGTCACAGGAGCCATAAATGTGGTCTCAAAAACAGTCATTTTTCACATTTTCCCAATTTTCTCCCACGTTATTGAGAATGGCGACCTCAGCTACAAGTGGTATATAGGTCAAAGCAAGCCCTATCTATTGATACTAGTTTGGTTGACCTTGCTTCAAGGTCAAGGTCACAGGAGCTCTTCAAAGTTGGATCGTATACATATTTTGAAGTGACCTTGACCCTGAACTATGGCAGATAACTGTTTCAAACTTAATAATTATGTGGGGCACATGTTATACTTTCATCATGAGACACATTTGGTCACATATCATCAAGGTCAAGGTCACTTTGACCCTTATGAAATGTGACCAAAATGTGGTAGTGAACCACTAAAAGTAACTATATCTCATGGTAGAAAGTGCCAATAAGCACCATTGTGCTTCCTATGTCTTGAATTGACAGCTTTGTGTTGCATGACCTTGGATGACCTCGACCTTGGGTCAAGGTCACATGTATTTTGGTAGGAAAAATGTGTAGAGCATTTCTTTGTGTATGATGTCATTGGTAGGTT
Organism: Theodoxus fluviatilis; assembly: GCA_034096865.1. Lineage (NCBI taxonomy): Eukaryota > Metazoa > Mollusca > Gastropoda > Cycloneritida > Neritidae > Theodoxus > Theodoxus fluviatilis. The sequence goes on from JAWQFJ010005197.1 coordinate 42,763, forward strand.
TAGTTGTTTGACCTTGACCTTGAAGGTCACCTGAAGGTCAAGGTCATATAAAGGTCAAGGTCAAGCATGTGAGTCGTATGGGCTTTGCCCTTCTTGTTTTGTAGCGTTGTAATGGTGTTGAGATGTTTTTTGTGTGACTTTGCAGCATTATGTTGGTGTTGAGGTTTGTGTGTGTGTGTGTGTGTGTGTGTGTGTGTGTGTGTGTGTGTGTGTGTGCGCGTGCGTGCGTGTGTGTGTGTGTGTGCGTGCATGCGTGCGTGCGTGTGTGTGTGTGTGTGTGATTTTGTTGCATTGTAATGGTGTGAGGTAGTGTTTTTGGTCCATTATGATGTTGTTTAATTTATCTTTTTCTAGTATTTTTGTATAATTGTGATGTGAAAAAAATGTTTGTAGTGTTTTGTAGAATTGTGATGTTGGGAAATTTATTTTTGGTGGTGCTTTTGTAGCATTGTGGTTGTGTTCTGGTGGTGTTCCTGCAGTAACATGCATGTATTCCCAGTATGCTTGTTGTTGTTGGTTTTAATGAGTTCGTCTCGTTCTACTTTGACATATCAACGTCACAACACGATAGCATTCGCTTTATCATTTCGAAGCTATGGAGAGAGAGAGAAAGAGAGAGAGAGAGAGAGAGAGAGAGAGAGAGAGAGAGAGAAAGAGAGAGAGAGAGAGAGATTGAGAGAGAGAGAGAGAGAAAGAGAGAGAGAGAGAGAGAAAGAGAGAGAGAGAGAGAGAGAGCAGAGATTAAAGTGAAAGTAAGAATTTAACATTACCATTAAAGATGTGCTTAGCTTACACTGCAACACTGCAGGGCAGACACACACCGGAATGCGGTCAAGGACGCTTCCGCCATGGGGAAGACATCCGTCACGTGAGTTGATCTGGACACAGCGTACCTTAGACAGCACAACATACGGGTCCCTTTGGCCCCCTGGACAGGAACGTACCCTCATGGGAACCGTGGTCTGTGCTGCCTAGGACGTCTACGGCTAGAGTTGGTGACGGTTGCGGCGTTGTAGAGATGGTGTTGATGTGCTGGAGTTGATAGATCGGTAGAGCTAGTGGTGCAGCTGATGTAGTGCTGGTGGAGGTGTTGCAGGCATTCCATACGCATCAGGGTTGCGGTGATGGAGCTGGTGGTGGTAGAGACGATGATGATAACGATGAGGATGAGGATGTTGATGACGACAACGGCGGCGGCGACGATGACGACGATGACGACGTCGACGACGACGACGACGATGATGATGATGATGATGATAATGATGATGATGATGATGATGATGAAGTCGAATGACTGCAAAATTACTTGGGAAAGATACTGCCGATGGGATAAACTGACCAGGGAAAAACTAATCCGGACAGAAATGATGAGAGAGAGAGAGAGAGAGAGATTGAGAGAGGGAGGGAGGGAGAGGGAGGGAGAGAGGTGGAGAGGGAGGGAGGGAGGGAGAGAGAGAGAGTGAGAGAGAGAGAGAAGGGGAGAGAGAAAGAGTGAAAGAGAGAGAGAGAGAGAAAGAGAGAAAAAGAGAGAGAGAGAGAGAGAGAGAGAGAGAAAGTGAGAAGGGGGGAGAGATTGATTGATTGATTGATTGATCTTTATTCGGCCGACGACCCATTTGATGTTACCCTCTATTTACAAGTTTTAAAAACAGTATAGCAATGAATACTATGCAAGAAATACATTACAAACGACATTGAAGACTTTCCAGTAAAGAATACCACTCATCACTGTATTGATACCCTGCGTCTCGATGACGACACTTGCAATTCAATGTACAGTTAAATCTTTTAAAATATGTTCAATGATGATTGCAGCTTCGTATGCATTCATGATCGCAAGACTGCAATATTAATTTAGGCAAACACATTACACTATCTTGGCAACATTTTCTCTGCTCCATGTTTTAAAAGAATTCAAATTATCGCATACTTTTTTGTTCTCTTATTTGAAATGCATATAGAATGTACATCGCTATTGAACGAGTCATTCTGACATCAGTTCCCTGCATTAGGAATGTACATACATCCACTCGTGGTTTCTTGATTAAAAATCGTGTTATGTATTTATCTCTAAGCTGTTGGTATGCAGGGCACCTCAACAGAAAATGCTCCTCAGTTTCCCTTTCCTTGCATAATGGACATGTTATGTCTTGTGGCTGGCTGAACCTTACATTGCTATGCATGTCGTTTATTCCAAACCTGAAGCGAATAAATACATCCCTAAACTTTTTTTTATCTCGAGTACATTCATATAGTTTTCTAAGCCAAAGTCATTTTTAAAGGTCGAGTACCATCTGTATCTGTCACTGCATCTATTCTTTGCGTTCCAGTCTTGGCGGAAACAGTCTTTCAGTCTTTGTTTAAGCTGAATCAAAAAACGCTTTTCATTGCTTACTCCGCTATTGAACCACACAAAGCCAAAACCCAATTGACAAAGGAAGTTTTTTACCTTCTCAGTCCAACTGCACTCTCTCTTAATGCGTGAGTTCATAAGCATAAGTAGTGCTTGTTTTGGGAGCCTGTCGTCATTCATTCGACACAGTTTAAGCCAGTACTTAATAGTCCTAATACTGCTGTTTACTGACAGTGGAAAGCGTCCTAGGTCTCCATAAACCATATGGTTTGGGGTCCTTGAATCCAACCCCATGAACCTTTTACATACAAAAGTGTGAGTTCCTTCCACTCTCGAGTGTTTTTGGAGACCCCATATTTCTGCTCCATAAAGGAGAGATGCTTGTACTTGCGTATCAAACATAGTAGTGAACACTTTTGTTTTCAAGCAACGCAGTCTCCATAGCACCCTTAATACCTGCACTCCTATTTGTTTACCTCTAATGGCCAGGTCATTAATGGTAGCAGAGAGGGATAGCCTTGTTGTAAACATGAATCCTAGATACTTATATTGATTAACTACCTCCAATCTAGACCCGTCAAGAAACCATTTTTCCCCTGAAGCAAGATGTCCTCCTTTTCTAAACACCATGATTTTCGTCTTGTCAGTATTGACCTTCAAGTCTAATCGTTCTGACACATGCCAAAGACTATCAATCTGAGTTTGGAGACCAGAGGGTGAAGTCGATAAGAGAACAACATCGTCAGCAAAAAGTAGCAGGAACACTTCCATCATGCCCGGTACCATCTGTACCCCATGTCTGCCTTTTCTACGTATATAATCAGCAACTACATTAATATAGAGAGAGAAAATTTGAGGACTCTCAATTGCCCCTTGTTTTACACCAGAGGGACAATCGAAGAAACCGGAGAACTCCTGTCCCCAACGAACGCAAGCCTGTACTTTGGAATACATGGCCTTTAACATCCTCAAAAATTTGGACGAAATATGTGCACCTTTAAGGACTTCCCAGAGCTGACTACGGTTAACGGAATCAAACGCTTTTCTGTAATCAACAAAGGCGACGTACAGTTTTCCGCGTCTGTCTCCATATACGTGTTTCAAGATCATTGAATACAGAGTAAAGATATGGTCGATGGTTGAGTGTTGTGTTCGAAACCCAGCCTGTTCAGGACAAATCTTCTTTTCCATCTCCACCCACAAATGCAATCGCTTTGCAAGTATAATGGTAAAAATCTTACTCATTGCACACAGTAGTGAGATTCCTCTATAGTTTTCTGTGTTTAGAATGTCTCCTTTCTTGTGAAGTGGAAGGATTATTGAACATGTCCAGGGTTCTGGAAAATGATGAGAAGTGTATATCGAGTTAAACAATTTTAGTGAGAAATGGGACAATTTTTTCGCCAGCTATCTTACAACATCCACCCGGTAATCCGTCTAGACCTGGGGCTTTCGTTGATTTTAATCTATTTATGGCATGCCGAACTTCATCCGCACTGATTTCAGCATCTAGAATTTCATGATATACTGCCTCTCCTTCTAATTCCTCACCTTGACAGCTATCATTACATAGAAACATGGTTTCAAAATAGGATTTCCATGTTTCCAAACTTATGTTTGGTTGAGGGCTCGGACATCTTGTCGAGCTCTTGACAGTGGACCAGAACACACGAGGATTTTGTAAACTGTTCATTAGCGTATTTCGCACCTCCACGAAGTGACTACGCTTTTTTTCTTTTATCAAGTTTTTGTACTGTCGTCTCAAAAGTAAGTACTGTTGTTTAGATTCTATTGTTTCGTTTTTCCGAAAAATTGTCAAAGCTCTCACAGCTAGAATTCTAGCGTCTAAACACTCTTTGTCAAACCAAGGAGATCTTGGTTTGGGTGTAAAGCTGTAATTAACCCTGACTTCTCTTTTTAGGCACTCAGCACTCTGGGTTAGAATATCCGTGAACTGCATCACTGCAGCATCTATTGAACAATCAATTGTGGCTGAGGCTTTTGCTAACTGTTCCTTGAATACTGGTGACTCCATTCGCTCTCTAATTTCATCCGCCTTACTACTGTCCCAGCAAAGTTTTACATAGGTTTTGCTTGATATTTCCGAAATCACTTTAGTCTGTGGGGGACCTAGTACAATTTCCATGGGCATATGATGGGATTCTATTCGATTACCAACGTGCATATCTATAGTATAAGGGAGGTTGCGGGCGATCACTAAACAATAGTCGATGACGCTATCTCCATGTGGGGATATGAACGTGTACCGACCAGATCTGTCCCCATCCGTACACCCATTTAGTACCGTAGCATGATGCACCTTACACAGGTTTTTCAACATCGTCCCAAACATATTCTCGTTATGGTCTTTGGACATTCTAGGGGACCTGAAATTTGTGCAAACACAAGTCGACCAAGAAAAAGCACCAGTGTCTTCATCATCCTCACTCTCCTCGGTGTGTAGATCCCATGATCCAATCCTCGCATTCATATCGCCACATATCACAATAGCTGACTGAGGATATCTTTCCTGAAATGTCATTATAAGATCCTCCAGAGGGATGATACATGATGATATGTTTTTGTCCTTATAATAAGGAGAATCGACGGGAGGGACATAAATACACAGCAGAATGGTGTCTTCCAAAAGAGGGGAGCGTATTCTCAGAGCCAGTATCGTATCCCATTTTGTTTCTAGGCTCGTTGTGTAGACGGCCAGTGATTGTTTCACCAGCATCATCACTCCACCCGATCTTCTACCATGAGAAGACAGTTTTATCCCTGGGGAGTGCGAGACCATATAGTCACCAAAGTACACACTGAAGTCGAACTCTGGCGAAGAAAAAGTTTCAGTGAAGCAACAAACATCGAAGCGACGGGTATATGCTAAGAATTCCGTCTCCGACAGTCTGGAAGACAGCCCTTCTACGTTCCAACATACTATCTTCACGGAAAATTTAGCAGCATCTTTCCATTTGTCTCTACACGGCGATCCTTGCAATGGGTCGAGGCCTTGTCGTCAGAGCCGCGTGTCAACACGATCCGTTTCCTGTGACGACACGGTTGTGCTGCGTAGCCTTCCGTGCCACTGGGACGTTGAAGTGCTTGGAGAGGCTTGACGACCATCTGTGCCGCTTTCCGTCTGGGTTACGTCTGAAGGTTCATCTCCTACTGCCGTGGTCTCCAGCGCAGCCGCTTCAGAGGTTCTGGTCAGCCACTCATGGAGGGACTTCTGGGTTGTATTCCGGGATACTGAAACTCGAACAAGCTGGTTATGACAGTCTTCAGCTTCGAGTTCCCGAGCAGTGCCAGCGGCTGTTAGCTCATCATGAGCACCTGTCTGGCATGGCACGTCAGCTGCTGCTTCCGTGTCATCCGCCAGACTGCCCTCACTTGACAATGACTTCGTTGTAGAGTCCTGACACTGGTCATCTTCCATTTCCTCCGGTGCCGGTCCTCTTTGAGACTGGATCCATGGAAACATTTCTTCACTTTTCCCGTTCGTCGTTATGACCTCAGAAGACAGTGCTGCCTTGAGTCTCTCCCATGCAAGGGCCCCTTTGTCAAGCGTCTTGCGTGGGGGTTCTCTCTGGCATTCCTGGTGGCGCCAGTCGACACTGTGTGAAGTACCTGTAATCACTGGGGGGGTCGATGGGCCACCCCGGTGAAGGTTAGTTTCTGTGTTTGAGGGGGGTTCAGTGTCTGCACCTGCTTTACCCCAATATCCATACACACCGTCACCTGGGTAGATCGAAGTTCCACAGTGTTCCTGCACACAATGTCCGCCGTTTACAGTTTGTGGTCTAGAACTGGTTTGAGAAGGCCTCCGAAACTCCCCTGGGAGATCTTGGTGCTGTTTTGTAGCGTACCGAGGACCGCCTTGTCCCACTCTTTTTTGCCTACCTCTCTTCTGTGCCTTGGAGGAGTGTGGATGGTTGCGTGGTTGCTGACGAGACCTGGTTTCCCGAAACCACAACTTGTTATTTCGGAAATATGCCTGGTGTCCTTGGTCGTGCAAATCGTTGAGAATTTTGTTCTGTCTACTGGTTAATTCGCTGGCAATCCTGATCCCCCTGCTTCTCATGGGGTTTCTGCCACATCTCAGGAGAGTCAGCTTGTCATATAGTGTGGTCATCTCAACAATGATGGGACGCGGTTGTCTTGTATTGCCCTGTCTCCAAGACCCCAACCTCTGCACCATAACAATGTCCTTTTCCGACCAAGGGACATCTGGCACTGTCTCACGGAACACGGAGAGGACAGATTGGAGGCAGTTCCAGTACGTCTCGTGATCACTTTCGTAGACGCCAAACATCTTAATGTTGTTGCGTCTTGCTGTCCCCTCATTCTCGTCTGCTTGCTGCTCACTCATCCGTGAGATGTTCTCTACATCCGCAGCTAGGCCAACAATGTGTGCATTCAGAGTTATAATGTCTCTCCGAATGACTTCCTGGTTTGCTGAGGCTCTTTTGCAGTCTTGATCACATAGGCTAGCCATTTCCCTGACTGCTTCTTTCTGCTTCTTTAATTCTGTCTCCAGCCTTGTGCATTTCATCTGCATCTGTCTCTCCAGGTCTGCGAACCGCTGCTCCCATCTGGCTGCCAGCGAATCGCCTTCCAAATTCATTTGCCTTAGTTCCTCTGGAGATTCGTTGGCTGCAGCCGTTTCTGACTTTTCAGAGTTCTTAGGCCCCGGGTTGGCCTCTATGTCACCTGCCATAAGTATGCGGGCCGACAAGTCGTGCATATTCTGTACTGAAGATGAATCTTGTAGCACAGCCATCATCGTCAGAGCCCCATACAGCACAACGGCAAGCAGGCCTGCTCTAGCCTTCGACTGTGTCAGCTTAATGTGCGCGTGAGGAAAGCAAGTGCTGACGGGAGTTGCTCTTGTTGTGAGTTCATAATCCCAATCGTACCCAGCCATTTCACGTGCATATGTGCCTCTGGGTCGCGCTCGAGCATGAGTCACTCGGAAGGCATGAGCGCCAATTCTCTGACGATATGTTTGCAAATCTACTCCCATTTTGAAGTGCACGGTGAATACTTTT
>JAWQFJ010005201.1:0-17783 GCA_034096865.1 Theodoxus fluviatilis
CCGATAACTTACTTCAATTGTCCAGCGGAGATTGCAGCGAGGTGTCGAGGCTCACACGAGTCAGCGGAGAACGAATTGTCGAATATATTCAATGTTGAAGCGTGGCTCTGTGTGAGCAAAGATCCTTATATATATATATATATATATATATATATATATATATATATATATATATAGATAGAGATAGAGAGAGAGAGAGAGAGAGAGAGAGAGAGAGAGAGAGAGAGAGAGAGAGAGAGAGAGAGAGAGAGAGAGAGAGAGAGGTCTTTGATGAGAGGAACATGAGTTTGCTAGTGAAAAAGCAACAGTCCAGTCTTTCTCTGGATCGCATATTTACAGTTTAAGTCTTTCCAGTCATGTTTTCATCGCACAAATGTTTCTGCCTTGGGGCCAGAGTGCAGGGAAAGTTACAGGTGGCAAAGTTTGATGATTTTTCTGTTTCTTTTCAAGCACTTCTGGGAGAACGATGCAGTGCAGTCTTTCAATGTGGAGTTAATTCGCACTGTAAGGAAAGTCTTGAGGTTGCACATTCTCTGTGGGCACTCGAGCGATGTTGAATCGAGTTCCTTTTCAAGTAGGATTTTCACTCCGTCGGAATGCAGTACTCCCTCGATGTTTTTCTTGTAAACCGTCTCCAACTTTTCAACTGCTTGTACAAGATCTGCACCTGGTAGTGAGCCCACCTTCTTCGGCATCATGAAATTCTTTCTGCAAAATGAAAAGCTCGTTTTTGTTCCCTGTGTACAGTCCAGTAATCTTCTCCGTGCATGATCCACACACGTTTGGCAGCATTTTCCTCGCGGTGAGGTCATATTTGTATCTGGCATTGGAGCACGCAATCGCAGAGCAGAAACCACCCCCGCTCCTTGACCTTTGCCGCTTCGATCAATTTTCTGAACTTGCAGTGCAGCCCAAAACACAAGAAATTAGACGTCGCTGTTCTCCATGGGGAGCTGGGCTTAACATCGTCAAAACTACTGACTCGCCTGTTTATGCCACATCACACATATGGTGTTCCTAAGACGGGATCGTCGTCGTCTCTCTCCCATCGCATGCATCGCCACTCTCCACTATCCCTCTCCATCCCTAGACTGTCGTCTGTATGATCGTCTCTATTATTGGGATCTGGCATTCTTTCTCCCTCCGTCCATTATAGTGGGCAGCTGGGGTCAACAGTGTCGGAAAAAACAATAACCGTTCTTAATTGGCCCAGCTGTAGAGTGGCGCCACGACAGCGTGTGAGAAAACAACGATGCTGAGAGACATAAGTAAGGCTGAAATGGTCGTTATGGGCAACATTTCCGGACACTGTACCTGAGGTACTCTGTCCGATAATTTATGAGCGCTTTAAAGCCACACTCCCTTGATTTGATTTTTGTATTTTGGCTCCAAAGTCATCTTCATCCATGCACAAACCATCCCAGAAAATATGAAACTTATAAATGTTACCGAAGTATTTCAAAATCAGTTTTTAATCTATCGGACAGAGTACCTCAGGTACAGTGTCCGGAAATGTTGCCCATAACGACCATTTCAGCATAAGTAAGGGTCAGGTCCAGACAGGAAGACAATGGTAAACAGATAAGGCTGGAATGAGGGCAAAGATTATATAGTTAGTCTTTGATGAGAGAGAGAGAGAGAGAGAGAGAGAGAGAGAGAGAGAGAGAGAGAGAGAGAGAGAGAGAGAGAGAGAGAGAGAGAGAGAGAGAGATCTGCTACATATAGGCTACAGAAATTTACCGTCTGAACGCAAAAGAGTAATAAAATAAACATGCATGATTTCAACAATCATCCAGAAAACCTATACATACCTTGTACATTATAATTCACACCAAACTTTATTCCTTTCACACACCACACGCACGCACACATACTGTTGTCAACGCAGCGCTCAGAAGTAGCATTCCCATTGGGGGAGGTAACTCTCAAAGAAACCTCGCTCAAAGTATCGGAGTGAGTCATCTTAGAGTATATAGGATCTTTGGTTGCAGAGTGCAACGGAACGCGGGGATATATACAGCGTATGAAATATTACACATTACGAAGTATACACATTAAAAAAAGCAACCGCGAAGCGTGTTCAGTCAGCGATGACGGTCACACATTGCGGTTTGTTGACGTCACCAGGGCACATGCAACATGGGCGCAGCCATCTTATACTTTCCCACAATGCAAGTCGTCGAGCTCCGTCAGGCCACTCGTAGTCCAAACAAATTGATCGTCCAGGTACTTCGTAGCCTGAATTATGTATTCCTTTTCACATTATATCAAATGCCTCTTTCCTACAATGCTTGAGGTTGTTTAGCCTGCCACTCGACTGTAATTCCGTTCTGAGGTATCTAAACACTCTCCCTTAGATTCTCACGCAGCCGGTGGATCGTGGCCTAATAAAACTTTTCTGATGAAAGAGCTCTTCAGGCTTGTAGGGTTCCTGCAGACGCGTCACATTCACATTGCGACGCAAGTCACTCGGCGGCTAGTTGCAACCAGCTGCTGCTCGCGTTCGGAGGAGGCGAAACCTCGACAAAGAAATCCTGACTGGGGGACGAAGAAACAGAAGCAGAAACGCTTGTTACAAGTTCACAACCTCAGAATGTCTGACCCGAAGATCGAGGAAATACTTGCTCCTCTTCGAGCGGCCGTGAAGGAGCAGGTGAGACAGAGATTTGATGAAGTTGCCCGAGTTCATCATCCCCATATATGTTGTGTACTCAGCAGTTTGTATCTTGTCGTCATTGTTGACAAAGGCTGGCGACCCCTACTGTGGGTCAGGAAGCACGCACATGTTTGATTAGTAAGTTGGGCCTATGCGGTCTTGAGACTCGAACTGTGTCAAAACCACGCTGTATACTGTTTAGTGTTAGTGATTGCATCACTCGATATGCAATTGATTCACTTCCGTCATACAAGCTAATGATCGAAATTTGATTGACATTCGAAAACGGGACATTTAAATTGCAATGAATCATATTCTTAAATGGACATAATCAGCATGATAGATCGAAATAAATATCATGAGGAAACTTATGCGTTCGCCAGGAATGAGTACAACCTGCAGGATGAGAGGAAAACGTGGAGGTCTTGCTGGAAATGCTTATTGTAAATATTCGTAGCAATTTTTTTTCACACAGATACACGTAACCTGTTTATTACTCAATGCTGCGCTACCTGTATCCACCATTTACAACTTGCTGTCAAGCAAATAATAAGTTTAGTGAATTTCCTCTCTCTCTCTCTCTCTCTCTCTCTCTCTCTCTCTCTCTCTCTCTCTCTCTCTCTCTCTCTCTCTCTCTCTCTCTCTCTCTCTCTCTCTCTCTCTCTCTCCCTCCCTCCCTCCCTCCCTCTCTCCCTCCCTCCCTCCCTCCCTCTCTCTCTCTCTCTCTCTCTCTCTCTCTCTCTCTCTCTCTCTCTCTCTCTCTCTCTCTCTCTCTCTCTCTCTCTGTGAGTGAGTGACATAGTGTGGGATAGATCAATATGGGACTAAACTTTCATTGCCCAAAGAACAATTTGAAGTTCAAGCACAGACACCTGCAACATTACCAGCTACTTGTCTGACAACTGATGTGCAAGCTTGACCATGTGTAAGAACACTATGCCATTACATTGAGGTCATGCGTTTGATCACTCACTGCCTGTGGACCATGCACATTATCCTCTCACTAAATTTGACAAGACTATAGATAATGGTGATGATGATAACTGCTGCTGTTGATTTACCACCACCACTACCACTGCCACCACTGTTTCTACTGCTACTGTTTTCAGGGCGACACTGTTCGAAGATTGAAGAGTGAGGGTGCACCCGCCATTGATTTGACAAGAGCTGTGGCTGAGCTGAAGACAAGGAAGAAGGCATTGGAAGACAAGGTGAGGGTTTTAGCACTGACTTCAAGATGCACATGATCGACGTTGTGTATATGCAGTTTATACTTGTCACAGATCACAGCACGCTGAACTCATGATATGCAAGACTTGTATTGGTACGGATGTACAGTGTATACTTGTTATGGATCACAGCACTCAAAATATACACTGAACTGCTTGGATTGAAAGCCATTATCAGAATAATCACTGCTGTTGTTGCATGTTTATAATTATAGTTATTGATATAATGTTTTGAGAGAGTGTCTTAGGAGGAAATTCAGGCTATCCATCCATTTATTCATTCATTCATATTGTATTTGTTCATGCAATCTGGTGCTATTTTAGATAGACCTGTAGGCCATTGTAGAATAGTGTCAGTCATTGTCCATTTTTTCTTGTCCATCTATTCATTCTTTTATTCAATGATTCATTCATTCATCTGTCCATCCTTCTAACCATTCATTCATTCATTAATTCTGGAAAAGTTTATAGGCGTGTTCTGGATCTGTGTTTCTCATTAAACCAGGGGCTCCAACACTTCCAAGTGATCCTTGTGATTTTGTTGTTGTTGTTGTTGTTGTTGTGCACAACTAGTTGACATTTCTCATTCATTTGTTCATTCTTTCATTCCGTACAAGTTCATTTATTCATCCATTTGGTCTGCCACTCTTCCCCAGGAGCTGTCTTTGGCTCCCAAGGATGACTTTGACAGAGCCAAGCTGGAGGACCTTCTCAAGCAGCGCTTCTTTGTGGACCAGTCCTTTGCCATCTACGGCGGTGGGTCTTGTGTGAATATAGTGTTGTGGACCAGTCCTTTGCCATCTACGGCGGTGGGTCTTGTGTGAATATAGTGTTGTGTGAATATAGTGTTGTGGACCAGTCCTTTGCCATCTACGGCGGTAGGTCTTGTGTGAATATAGTGTTGTGGACCAGTCCTTTGCCATCTACGGCGGTGGGTCTTGTGTGAATATAGTGTTGTGGACCAGTCCTTTGCCATCTACGGCGGTGGGTCGTGTGTGAATATAGTGTTGTGGACCAGTCCTTTGCCATCTACGGCGGTGGGTCGTGTGTGAATATAGTGTTGTGGACCAGTCCTTTGCCATCTACGGCGGTGGGTCGTGTGAATAGGGTGTTGTGTGAATATAGTGTTGTGTGAATATAGTGTTGTGTGAATATAGTGTTGTGGACCAGTCCTTTGCCATCTACGGCGGTAGGTCTTGTGTGAATATAGTGTTGTGTGAATATAGTGTTGTGTGAATATAGTGTTGTGGACCAGTCCTTTGCCATCTACGGCGGTGGGTCTTGTGTGAATATGGTGGTGTGGACCAGTCCTTTGCCATCTACGGCGGTGGGTCTTGTGTGAATATAGTCTTGTGGACCAGTCCTTTGCCATCTACGGCGGTGGGTCTTGTGTGAATATAGTGTTGTGTGAGTATGGTGGTGTGGACCAGTCCTTTGCCATCTACGGCGGTGGGTCTTGTGTGAATATAGTGTTGTGGACCAGTCCTTTGCCATCTACGGCAGTAGGTCTTGTGAAAGATGCTGTTGTGTGAATATAGTGTTGTGTGAGTATGGTGTTGTGTGAATATAGTGTTGTGTGAATATAGTGTTGTGTGAATATAGTGTTGTCTGAATATAGTGTTGTCTGAATATGGTGTTGTCTGAATATGGTGTTGTGTGAATATGGTTTTGTCTGAATATGGTGTTGTTCTTGTCATCTATTTCATGAGGCAGTAGCTTACAACTGAGGTAAACATACAGATTTGCAATCTATCATTCTATGGCAGTAGGTCTTGTGATAGATGCTGTTGTCTGAATATGGTGTTGTTTTTATCCTATATTATATTTCCTGGGGCAGTAGTGTGTAGCATAGGTAAACCTTGGATTTTATAGCTGCAGTGCTAAGACTTGGGTGGATGTTGTTGTATGGATGAAGATTTGTTGTTGTTGTAACCTATATATGAGGCGGAAGCTTGTAGCCTGGGCAATCCTTTGGAATTGCCATCTACTGCAGTAGGTAGATCTTCTGATGACTGCTGTTGTATGGATGTAGTGTTGTCGTAGTTTTTCCCCACCATCTCGAATGAACGAACAAGTAGTTTTTGAAACGCCTGTACTTTGATGACAGGTGTGAAACGTGTGTCTGACTTGGTAACCCCTGTGTATGCATGTCTTTGTGATAGATGTGAATGGGCTGGAGGACTTTGAAAGACCCGTGTTTTTGTGACAGGTGTGAATGGGCTGTCCAACTTTGAAACCCCTGTGTATGTGTGTTTTTGTGACAGGTATGAATTGGCTGTCTGACTGAAACACCTGTGAATTTATGACAGGTGTGAATTGGCTGTATGTACAACTTTGAAACACCTGCATTTGTTTGTGACAGGTGTGAATGGACTGTACAACTTTGAAATGCCTATGTCTTTGTGACAGACGTGAATGGGCTTGTATGTACAACTTTGAAACACCTGTGTATGTTTGTGACAGGTGTGAATGGGCTGTATACATGTACTACTTTGAGACACCTGTGTATGTTTGTGACAGGTGTGAATGGGCTTGTACCACTTTGAAACACGTGTGTATGTTTGTGACAGGTGTGAATGGGCTTGTACCACTTTGAAACACGTGCATTTGTTTGTGACAGTTGTGAATGGGCTTGTACCACTTTGAAATGCCTATGTCTTTGTGACAGACGTGAATGGGCTGTATCATGTACGACTTTGAAAAACCTGTGTATGTTTGTGACAGATGTGAATGGGCTTGTACCACTTTGAGACACCTGTGTATGTTTGTGACAGGTGTGAATGGGCTTGTACCACTTTGAAACACCTGTGTATGTTTGTGACAGGTGTGAATGGGCTTGTACCACTTTGAAACACCTGTGTATGTTTGTGACAGGTGTGAATGGGCTGTACCACTTTGAAATGCCTATGTCTTTGTGACAGACGTGAATGGGCTGTATGTATGACTTTGAAACACCTGTGTATGTTTGTGACAGGTGTGAATGGGCTTGTACCACTTTGAAACACCTGTGTATGTTTGTGACAGGTGTGAATGGGCTTGTACCACTTTGAAACACGTGTGTATGTTTGTGACAGGTGTGAATGGGCTGTACGACTTTGGGCCCATGGGCTGTGCCATCAAGGCCAACATGCTGCAGCTGTGGCGCAGCTTCTTCATCCTGGAGGAGCAGATGCTGGAGGTGGACACAGCCATGCTGACCCCTGAGGTGGTCCTCAAGTGAGTCGGCTGGCCACCAAGTCTTGCTCTCTGTTTCTCCAGGTGTAGTCAGGAGAGAAAAAGTTTGCTGACCATTGCTCCTGTTGGTCCTTAACGAGGGTCTCACACTCATGTCACTTGCCATGCTGGAAGTAAAGGCTGTAAATGTTCTGAAGTCTTGAATTTGAAATGCATTCATTGGTTGGTGGGTAGGGTGGGGTGGAGTGGGATTGAGTGGGTTTGTTGGTTGATGGGTTGACTAGGATTGGTTGGGGTGGGTGCATGGGTGGGTAGGTGGTTGTATGGTTGGTTGGTTGGTTGGTTGGTTGGTTGCCAGGCAGCTTGCTTGTAAGTTAAAATGCTTGTCATCTCCTGTATAGTGACAACGTGTTAAATCATCAAAATGGATATGAGTTTGCGTCTTTCGGTGTTGAAGGTGTAAGTGTATGTTATCCATTGAGTAAAAATGGAATTGTTTTTTGTCACCACTAACTAAATCATCCATCACTTTTTTCATTTCTTCACAAGCATAAAACTTACAGAAAATCACTGCTGCTGTCAATGTGAAATGAGACAGGTATCGTTTTCTCCGCCAACCCTGCCCAGACTTGGGTAACCTCCATCACCATCACCACACAACCAGAGAGAGAGAGACAGCGACATAGAGAAAGAGAGACAAAGAAAGAGACAGACATAAGGGGAGAGAGAAAGACATAGGGGGAGAGAGAGAGACAGACATAGGGGGAGAGAGACAGACAGACAGTGAGAAACAGAGATGAAGAGAGACAGACATAGGGGGAGAGAGACAGACAGACAAACAGTGAGAAAAAGAGAGAAAAATTGTCTGAATATGGTGTTGTGTGAATATGGTTTTGTCTGAATATGGTGTTGTTCTTGTCATCTATTTCATGAGGCAGTAGCTTACAACTGAGGTAAACATACAGATTTGCAATCTATCATTCTATGGCAGTAGGTCTTGCGATAGATGCTGTTGTCTGAATATGGTGTTGTTTTTATCCTATATTATATTTCCTGGGGCAGTAGTGTGTAGCATAGGTAAACCTTGGATTTTATAGCTGCAGTGCTAAGACTTGGGTGGATGTTGTTGTATGGATGAAGATTTGTTGTTGATGTAACCTATTTATGAGGCGGAAGCTTGTAGCCTGGGTAATCCTTTGGAATTGCCATCTACTGCAGTAGGTAGATCTTCTGATGACTGCTGTTGTATGGATGTAGGGTTGTCGTAGTTTTTCCCCACCATCTCGAATGAACGAACAAGTAGTTTTTGAAACGCCTGTACTTTGATGACAGGTGTGAAAAGGGTGTCTGACTTGGTAACCCCTGTGTATGCATACATGTCTTTGTGATAGATGTGAATGGGCTGGAGGACTTTGAAAGACCTGTGTTTTTGTGACAGGTGTGAATGGGCTGTCTGACTTAAACACCTGTGAGTTTATGACAGGTGTGAATGGGCTGTAAGTACAACTTTGAAACACCTCTGTATGTTTGTGACAGGTGTGAATGGGCTTGTATGTACAACTTTGAAACACCTGCGTTTGTTTGTGACAGGTGTGAATGGACTGTACAACTTTGAAATGCCTGTGTATGTTTGTGACAGGTGTGAATGGGCTTGTACCACTTTGAAATGCCTATGTCTTTGTGACAGACGTGAATGGGCTGTATGTACGACTTTGAAACACCTGTGTATGTTTGTGACAGGTGTAAATGGGCTTGTACCACTTTAAAATGCATATGTCTTTTGTGACAGGTGTGAATGGGCTTGTACCACTTTGAAACACCTGTGTATGTTTGTGACAGATGTGAATGGGCTGTATGTACGACTTTGAAACATGTGTGTATCATTATGTTTGTGACAGGTGTGAATGGGCTTGTACCACTTTGAAATGCCTATGTCTTTTTGATAGGTGTGAATGGGCTGTACGACTTTGGGCCCTTGGGCTGTACGATTTTGAAACACCTGTGTATGTTTGTGACAGACGTGAATGGGCTGTACCACTTTGAAATGCCTATGTCTTTGTGACAGACGTGAATAGGCTGTATGTACGACTTTGAAACACCTGT
The DNA here is from genome assembly GCA_034096865.1 of Theodoxus fluviatilis. Lineage (NCBI taxonomy): Eukaryota > Metazoa > Mollusca > Gastropoda > Cycloneritida > Neritidae > Theodoxus > Theodoxus fluviatilis. The sequence goes on from JAWQFJ010005201.1 coordinate 9,163, forward strand.
GTATGTTTGTGACAGGTGTGAATGGGCTGTATGTACCACTTTGAAGCACCTGTGTATGTTTGTGACAGGTGTGAATGGGCTGTATGTACCACTTTGAAACACCTGTGTATGTTTGTGACAGACGTGAATGGGCTGTATGTATGACTTTGAAACACCTGTGTATATTTGTGACAGGTGTGAATGGGCTGTATGTTCCACTTTGAAGCACCTGTGTATGTTTGTGACAGGTGTGAATGGGCTGTATGTACCACTTTGAAACACCTGTGTATGTTTGTGACAGACGTGAATGGGCTGTATGTATGACTTTGAAACACATGTGTATGTTTGTGACAGGTGTGAATGGGCTTGTACCACTTGAAATGCCTATGTCTGTGTGACAGACGTGAATGGGCTGTATGTACGACTTTGAAACACCTGTGTATCATTATGTTTGTGACAGGTGTGAATGGGCTTGTACCACTTTGAAACACCTGTGTATGTTTGTGACAGGTGTGAATGGGCTGTACGACTTTGGGCCCATGGGCTGTGCCATCAAGGCCAACATGCTGCAGCTGTGGCGCAACTTCTTCATCCTGGAGGAGCAGATGCTGGAGGTGGACACGGCCATGCTGACCCCTGAGGTGGTCCTCAAGTGAGTCGGCTGGCCACCAGGTCTTGCTCTCTGTTTCTCCAGGTGTAGTCAGCAGAGAAAAAGTTTGCTGACCATTGCTCCTGTTTGGTCCTTTGCGAGGGTCTCACGCTCATGTCACTTGCCATGCTGGAAGTAAAGGCTGTAAATGTTCTGTAGTCTTGAATTTGAAATGCATTCATTGGTTGGTGGGTAGGGTGGGGTGGAGTGGGATTGAGTGGGTTTGTTGGTTGATGGGTTGACTAGGATTGGTTGGGGTGGGTGGGTAGGTGGTTGTATGGTTGGTTGGTTGGTTGCCAGGCAGCTTGCTTGTAAGTTAAAATGCTTGTCATCTCCTGTATAGTGACAACGTGTTAAATCATCAAAATGAATATGAGTTTGCGTCTTTCAGTGTTGAAGGTGTATACATGTGTAAGTGTATGTTATCCATTAAGTAAAAATGGACTTGTTTTTTGTCACCACTAAATCATCCATCCTTTTTTTCATTTCTTCACAAGCATAAAACTTACAGAAAATCACTGCTGCTGTCAATGTGAAATGAGACAGGTATCGTTTTCTCTGCCAACCCTACCCAGACTTGGGCAACCTCCATCACCATCACCACACAACCAGATAGAGAGAGAGAGAGACAAAGAGAGAGACAGACATAAGGGGAGAGAGAGAAAGACATAGGGGGAGAGAGAGACAGACATAGGGGGAGAGAGAGACACACAGTGAGAAAGAGAGATGAAGAGAGAGAGACAGACATAGGGGGAGAGAGACAGACAGACATAGAGAAAGAGAGACAAAGAGAGAGAGAGACAGACATAGGGAGAGAGAGAGACAGACATAGGGGGAGAGAGAGACACACAGTGAGAAAGAGAGATGAAGAGAGAGAGACAGACATAGGGGGAGAGAGAGACAGACATAGAGAAAGAGAGACAAAGAGAGAGACAGACATAGAGGGAGAGAGAGAAAGACATAGGGGGAGAGAGAGACAGACATAGGGGGAGAGAGACAGACAGACAGTGAGAAATAGAGATGAAGAGAGACAGACATAGAGGGAGAGAGAGAGAGACAGTGAGAAAAAGAGAAAAATTAGCTGCAGCTGCATGCTGCCATACATGCTTACATAACACAGCCACATGTACTTTATGCAAATTCACATGAACGCTTGCACTCAAATTCATATACACATGCACACACAAACACACTCAGGTGCATGAATTTATCACTGTTAAATACACTGCACTGTGATTTGAAGACAGTGCTGCACACAGGCCATTATCATCATCACCATCATCATCATCATCATCTGTATAGTGCTGCTTGAGACTCCTACTGAGTTGCCACACAGGTTGAATACAGGCGAGTGACGCTGCTACTTTGCTGACCGCAGGGCGTCCGGCCACGTGGACAGGTTCCAGGACTACATGGTCAAGGACTTGAAGAACGGCGAGTGCTTCCGAGCAGACCATCTCATTGAAGGTACCCTGGGTTGCAGCTCACTCACCTTCCGTCCCTTGGCAACCAGACTTTGTGGCATGTGCAGGGTGTTCTAGAGTGTTTTTGTTTACTGGCCTGCCCAACTAGTTCCACACAACATTTACTAGCCCACGATATTTTTTACTAGCCAGTGAATCGTAGTACCATTTATCTTGATACAAAGTATTTTGTTTCTCATGATCATATTTTTTGTCTCTCTATTTTTCTTTTCTTGGTTGCTTAGTTTTTTGTTTTGTTTTTCTGTAGGCGTCTTTGTTGTATTATGTACATATAACAAATGCATTCATTGAAGATGGAATTTGATTTCAATGTGAACCAAGTATCTACATAACAGGAAGTCACTGTCGTGTAACAAGAAAGATGGCTGACATCACAGCAGTTGACATGACTGTTGTATTGTCAAAAACAAGGGACTGCCACGGCACTAGAATAAAAGTCTAAAACACGGTGAGGTTTTGATGGCCGCGTAATACAAAACAAATACAAAACATTAGAAGGTAAAACAACGCAAATTTTCGGCTAAAAAGCCTTCATCAGGCGCACAATTAAAACTTACTGGAGGGCGGACAAAAGTAGAATGGACAAAAGTAGAATTCTACTTTTGTCCGCCCTCCAGTAAGTTTTAATTGTGCGCCTGATGAAGGCTTTTTAGCCGAAAATTTGCGTTGTTTTACCTTCTAATGTTTTGTATTTGTTTTGTATTATACGCGGCCATCAAAACCTCACCGTGTTTATGACTGTTGTAATCAAGTCACGGAGCTGAGGAACTGTTTATGACAGATGGAAACGACATCAAAGTGATTTATTTTATTTAATTTATTTTTTTTACTAGCCCATCAGGCGAGCAACTCAGCGGTTTTATATAGCCTGAGGAAATTTTTACTCACCTGGGGCAAGTGGATTTGAACACCCCCGGACATGTGCAAAGCATTGATATGCATGCCAGACAAGATCTGGGCTTGACTCTTTGAAGGCATGGTACATCTCATCCTCCTTGTCAAGGGTCTTGGCAAAGTTTGTTTCTTTCAAATAGACAGTGTGTCTTGGATAATAGCAGTCACCTTCATACATCTCTCATGACATGAAGACTGCATGTCTGGTACACTCAAAAACTCCCTCAAGTGAGTCAGGAAACTTGTACGTTTGAAAGCTTGCCAGACTCTAAAAGTTCTCTAAATCTCGAGACAAAAGCAAAACGTCCTCACACACAAGTGAGTCAGGAAACTTGTACGTTTGAAAGCTTGCCAGACTCTAAAAGTTCTCTAAATCTCGAGACAAAAGCAAAACGTCCTCGCACACAAGTGAGTGTTGGATAGCCAAGTAGATAAGTTTACTCCTGCTGATTGTGCTCCACTCCATCCCTACAGCGCAGTTCGAGAAGCTGCTGAAGGACAAGAAGTACCCGGAAGACAAGAGGGCGGCCATCGAGAAAATAATGCCCCAGGTGAGTGTCAGGCCCCTAGTCAGGGACCAGTGCTGTCTGCTAGAAATGCTGTCTGCTAGAAATGCTGTCTGCTAGAGGTGCTGTCTGCTAGAGGTGCTGTCTGCTAGAGGTGCTGTCTGCTAGAGGTGCTGTCTGCTAGAGGTGCTGTCTGCTAGAGGTGCTGTCTGCTAGAGGTGCTGTCTGCTAGAGGTGCTGTCTGCTAGAGGTGCTGTCTGCTAGAGGTGCTGTCTGCTAGAGGTGCTGTCTGCTAGAGATGCTGTCTGCTAGAGGTGCTGTCTGCTAGAGGTGCTGTCTGCTAGAGGTGCTGTCTGCTAGAGATGCTGTCTGCTAGAGGTGCTGTCTGCTAGAGGTGCTGTCTTCTTGAGGTGAAGTCCAGTCACTAGTGCTGTCTGCTAGAGGTGCTGTCTACTAGAGGTGCTATCTGCTAGAGGTGCTGTCTGCTAGAGGTGCTGTCTGCTAGAGGTGCTGTCTGCTAGAGGTGCTGTCTGCTAGAGGTGCTGTCTGCTAGAGGTGCTGTCTGCTAGAGGTGCTGTCTGCTAGAGGTGCTGTCTGCTAGAGGTGCTGTCTGCTAGAGGTGCTGTCTGCTAGAGGTGCTGTCTGCTAGAGGTGCTGTCTGCTAGAGATGCTGTCTGCTAGAGGTGCTGTCTGCTAGAGGTGCTGTCTGCTAGAGATGCTGTCTGCTAGAGGTGCTGTCTGCTAGAGGTGCTGTCTGCTAGAGGTGCTGTCTGCTAGAGGTGCTGTCTGCTAGAGGTGCTGTCTGCTAGAGGTGCTGTCTGCTAGAGATGCTGTCTGCTAGAGGTGCTGTCTGCTAGAGGTGCTGTCTGCTAGAGGTGCTGTCTGCTAGAGGTGCTGTCTGCTAGAGGTGCTGTCTGCTAGAGATGCTGTCTGCTAGAGGTGCTGTCTGCTAGAGGTGCTGTCTGCTAGAGGTGCTGTCTGCTAGAGATGCTGTCTGCTAGAGGTGCTGTCTGCTAGAGGTGCTGTCTGCTAGAGGTGCTGTCTGCTAGAGGTGCTGTCTAGTGACCAGTGCTGTCTGCTAGAGGTGCTGTCTGCTAGAGGTGCTGTCTAGTGACCAGTGCTGTCTGCTAGAGGTGCTGTCTGCTAGAGGTGCTGTCTGCTAGAGGTGCTGTCTGCTAGAGGTGCTGTCTAGTGACCAGTGCTGTCTGCTAGAGGTGCTGTCTAGTGACCAGTGCTGTCTGCTGGAGGTGCTGTCTAGTGACTAGTGTGCAGTTTGAACATCAATCAATGGGTGGAAAGTTGCGAGATGAAAAAAGCACCATTACCTTTACCTGTAGAGGCAGGTTTGGCAGAAGCACTCCGAAAGAGTCATACGTGATTGTCACAGAGGCACATTTTGTTTACTACGGTACAGAAATGTTCAGAGAGGAGCAGTCATGACAAGCACCTGAGTGGACAGGTTTATAGAGGAGTAAAGCTTTGGGCTTTGTGAACGCTTGCTGTGAGCGCTCACCCCTGTTAATGCCTTTTTTTAATGAAACATCCCTCTGGTCCAGCAAGACGATTGCATACGATGTGTTAGGAGTGCTCCTGCAAAACCCATCTCTGTTTTCTTGTATAAACACAAAATTATGGCCCTTTGGCATTTAAGTCAGCAAGTCAAATTAGGTTTCCCTAGTTCTGTGCCTTTTTATGAATCACATAGCGAGACGGGGTGTTGTCCCCAACTGATAGAGGACTCTCCTGATCAATAGAAGTAAAAGCATAAAGACAGTGATCTTTTCCTGCTGTGAAGATTTAACTCACTGGCAACGTAGGTTTTTCAAGCATTTTCAAAAATCTAACAAAAATAGAAAGCCATGAAATAATGACAAAAGCTATATATCAAATAAAAGATATTTATTCACTTAATTCAAACAAATCATGATCAAAATGTTTCGATGTGCATGATTTGAGTTATATCTACTGAAATAATGCATGTAATCAGCAAAAAAAAAAAAAAAAAAAAAGTTCAAAAATCGTCAGTCAAGTTGCAAGAATTGAAAAATGCTGGAATGGTGCCTTAAAAAAAAAATGAAATGCAAAAACAATGCCAATATATTTACCTATATTCTGATAGCATTTGCAATATAAAAAAGGCACCTAGAAAAGAAAAATCACTATATAAATTGATAGATTTTCACGGAAAAGTAGTTGTCGGCCATTTTTGCAAAACATAGGGTGTTCACATAAAAAATTCACTGATTCAAACTCCCCTCAAAAGAAATCGTAAAGAAAGGTAACTCACTGTGGAAAAGTGGTCGCTACATAATTCTAAACTGGAGTTGCCTCCCTTAGACCATTCGTGAAAATACAGGAATGTTTGGTAGGCAACACCTCATATGGGGCGTTACGTTGCCAGAGAGTTAAACTGATAATCACTTCCTCTGAAAACCGTCAGTAGCCTCGCTTCTCGTGAAGTTTTTTGTCCTTAGTCACAGAGCACAGTAGTGAAACTGACCCAAGTCTGAGTGCAGGTGTGTGTGGTTCCAGATTGACAACATGGACAAGGAGGCCATGCGACAGACCATCAGGGAGTATGACATGAAGTCCCCCATTACCGGCAACGACCTCTCCGACCCCATGGAGTTCAACCTCATGTTTGCCACCTCCATCGGCCCCACTGGCCAGCTCAAAGGGTAAAACCCCTTTTTCATGGCAAATACAGATTACTTGGGGGGGGGGGGGGGGGGGGGGGGGGGGTGGGGGGGGGGAGAGCTTGACGTCTGCAGATTGTAGGTCCAAGTATTTATATGTTTTAGTATTTGAGGAACATGATCTTGGTAAGTTCAAAGTTTGTGAGAAAAAGTGGGTGTGAATTTTGTTTGTTCGCTGTTGTTTGAAGTAAAAGTTTTTATGCCTTTAGTGTTTCTGGGGCATTTTCACTTGGTATCCACAGCTTACAGCTTGAAGAAAACTTAATATGTTTTTGAAATTTCACATGTGTTGATCATGTTATTTGCTCTTTCTGTGTTCTCGAAGTCAAAGTAGAACATTTAGTAAGTAACCTTCATACATGTACTCATACGAATTTGACAATGTTGCTCTCTCCAGCTACCTGAGGCCCGAGACAGCCCAGGGCATCTTTGTCAACTTCAAGCGGCTGCTGGAGTTCAACCAGGGCAAGCTGCCCTTTGCTGGGGCTCAGATTGGCAGCGCCTTCCGCAACGAAATCTCGCCCAGGGCAGGCCTCATCCGTGTCAGGTAGGCCTTGCATGAAGGCTTAAGGCTTTGGCTTGCAACTGAAGGCATTGCAAGAATGTGACAGGTGTTGACTTAGAAGTGTGAAGGCCTCATTTGTGTCGAGGTAAGAGTTGCGATGAACGGCTTTGACTCTGTGCAACTGAAGGCAGCTCTAGAATTGTGACATGTTGTGTTGGCTCAGCAAGAGTGATAGAGACCTCATTCTTGTCATGTAGGGAGTATGTGCTATAGTAGGCTTTGACTGTGGGCACGTGAATGGTATCTCTAAGAATGTTGACAGGTGTTTAGTAGCTGGTGAAGAACCGTCATTTGTGTCAGGTTAGGAGTTGCAAATAGTGGGTTTTGGCTTTGGCACTGAGAGGGTATCGTTCTGAGAATGTGACAAGATGTCGTGCTCGGAAAGGAAGAGTGGAAGACGCGTCATGTCTTTGGTCAGGTGAAGTAGTTTGCATGTGAAGGCTTTGTGCCTTGCTACTGAAGGCGTATCTGAGAATGTGACAAAGGCTGTTGACGTTGGTGACGGCTTGAAGGCGCTCATTGTTTTTCAAAGATTACTTTGAGTGTACAGCTGTTTTGAGTGGTGTTGTAAGAGAGGGGTTCATGTGACTTGACGATGATGCATTGATGATGATGGAGGTGAGTGGGTTGGGTTGGTACAAGTGTTGGATGGAATAGAGCAAGGAAGGGACATAGGACTTCTTTGTTGACATGAGTGGTGTGTTTTGTGACGGGAAGGGATTTTCCATGATGTTTGATTGGGTTTCCTTTGATGTCAGATGTGATTTACTGTGCATGTCTCATGAGTGGAGTGTGGTGCAGTGAAAGTTGCGTACTTGCATGTGCAGTTAGACATGCATGTCTGCTCCTGGTTGAGCGACTGGGTGACCGTACACATACACATGTACCTACATGCCCAACACAGATGAATGGACATGCACTATCTTGCTTCCTGATTTATGCGCTCTATGTGTGGTCAGTCCTTTCCTGTCCATGTTTTTGGGGGTGTCATCTAAATATCTTGTCTATGTCTGGGTGCTAGTATAATTCCGTTTCGTTTCAAAGTTGTCTTTGGGGGGGGGTGCTTTCTTTTCTCTTTCTTTCTTTCGTTTGTTTCTTTCTTGTCTCCTCTCGTCTCTTTCCTTTGCTTCTCTGTTCTCTTCCCTCTTCTCTCTTTCCTTCTTTCTCTTTCTCTGTTCTGTCAATTCCTGTCTCTGTCCCTGTCGGTCTTCGTCTGTCTGTCGGTCAGGGGGGGAAAGAGGGGGTGGGGGGGCGTAATCGTGTCTGTCTGTCCGTCTCTCTCTCTGTCCTCTCTGTCTCCTGTGCTCTCTCTGGTCGTCTCTCTCCTCTCTCTCGAGGCGGCTCGTCGTCTCTCGTGTCTCGTCATGGTGGGCTCGGATCTCATCTGCCGTGGGTGTCCTTTGTGTGCCCGAGCTCGTCTCATCTCCGGCGGTCTCGCGTCTCTCGTCTCGATCTGCTGTCTCTTCAGGTCGTGTCGTCCTCAGTCCGTCTCTCTCGTCGTCTGGCTCTCTCTCGTTCTCACACTGCACCATGACATCCTCTGGACATGCACGAGACGGGACGCGACACACACACGGTCACACGCACACACCACGAGCGAGAAAGAACTTCTGAGACAGAGTGCGTGCCTGTTTTGACAGACGATTTCACGCATGGCGGTAGATAGAGCGCGTTCTGTGACCCTACGGGAAGGACCACCCCGAGTTTAATCAGCTCCCGATAGGGCTGGACCTGTGGGGTGGACCATGGTACTGCCGCCTGTGGACCAGTGATTGGAACGGCAAATACCTCCCATCAAAAACGCACCAGCTGGGGTATGCATGTTAGAGGAGGGTAAAGGTGTATGTG
>JAWQFJ010005202.1:0-10223 GCA_034096865.1 Theodoxus fluviatilis
ACACAGCCTGCGGATGCTGATAGGCCGTAAAACTCCGATCATCATCCATCTCTCTAGCTCAAACGTTGAAGTAGCTGTAGTAATTGGAAGCGAGTGGCTCCTCAGTGCGACCTAGCTTTCTTCGTTCATGCTTGTGTAGGTTTTTCTTGCCAAGTTATCTCCTTGTGGGTCAGAGGCGAGTACAGACCCGAAGCGTCTCTCCACGCGATTCATAGCATGCGAAAGAAAAGGGTTCATTCATTCGCTCTTTGTTCCTTACTTTTCTCATCCCTTCCTTTCTTTACTCACTCACTCATTCACTCACTAATGCACTCGCGCACTCACCTCACGCGCTTGCTTGCTCTCTCACTCACTCACTCACTCACTCACTCACTCACTCACTCACTCACTCACTCACTCACTCACTCACTCACTCACTCACTCACTCACTCACTCACTCACTCACTCACTCACTCACTCACTCACTCACTCACTCACTCACTCACTCACTCACTCACTCACTCACTCACTCACTCACTCACTCACTCACTCACTCACTCACTCACTCACTCACTCACTCACTCACTCACTCACTCACTCACTCACTCACTCACTCACTCACTCACTCACTCACTCACTCACTCACTCACTCACTCACTCACTCTCACTCACTCACTCTCACTCACTCACTCACTCACTCACTCACTCACTCACTCACTCACTCACTCACTCACCCACCCACTCACTCACCCACTCACCCACTCACCCACTCACCCACTCACCCACTCACCCACTCACCCACTCACTCACTCACTCATCCACTCACTCACTCATCCACTCACTCACTCACTCATCCACTCACTCACTCACTCATCCACTCACTCACTCACTCATCTACTCACCCAACCACCCATCCACTCACCCACCCACCCACCCATTCACCCACCCACCCACCTACTCTCTCACTCACTCTTTCACTCACTCTATCACTCACTCACTCAGGCACGCACGCACTCGCGCACTCACGCACTCACGCACTCACTCACGCACCCACTCATGCACTCACGCACGCACTCACTCACGAACCCATCCATCCATCCACCCATCCGTCCGTCCATCCGTCAATCCGTCCGTCCATCCGTCCATCCGTCCATCCGTCCGTCCGTCCATCTAACCATCCATCCGTCCATCCATCCATCCGTCCATCCATCCGTTCATCCATCCGTCCATCCATCCGTCCATCCACCCGTCCATCCATCCGTTCATTCGTTCATTCATGCAGTTCTTATTCATGCAGGCTGCAGCTGTCGATTCTGCTTACCTGCGTGATGAGCCTGGTGGCGTACTTGCTTTTGTGGCGGGGTCCCTGGAGGACTGCACACGGGTATGCAAGGCTGGGAGCGTCCAACAACACGTGGCACTACGACACACTTTACAGTAAGGGCAGTGTAGACTTGTCGGTGTGTGTGTGTATTTGTGTGTGTGTGTGTGTGTGTGTGTCTGTGTGTGTGTGTGTGTGTGTGTTTGTGTGTGTGTGTTTGTGTGTGTGTGTGTGTGTTTGTGTGTGTGTGTTTATGTGTGTTTGTGTGTTTATGTGTGTTTGTGTGTTTATATGTGTGTTTTGTTTGTTTGTTTGATTGTGTGTATGTGTCTTTGTAAGTGTGTGTGTGTGTGTGTGTGTGTGTGTGTGTGTGTGTGTGCGTGCGTTTTGAAAAATGTGTATATATGTATGCGTCTGTGTGTGCATGTATGTTCTGGGTTTGAGTCACAGCAGGTTGAAGATGTGGCCATCAGTGCAGTATCTACTTGTGATCCCAGCATCAGTGACGTCCAGAGCTCTTCTCAGCATCAGAGACGTCCAGAGCTCTTCTCAGCATCAGTGACGACCACAGCTCTTCTCAGCATCAGTGACGTCCAGAGCTCTTCTCAGCATCAGTGACGTCCAGAGCTCTTCTCAGCATCAGTGACGTCCAGAGCTCTTCTCAGCATCAGTGACGTCCAGAGCTCTTCCCAGCATCAGAGACGTCCAGAGCTCTTCTCAGCATCAGTGACGACCACAGCTCTTCTCAGCATCAGTGACGTCCAGAGCTCTTCTCAGCATCAGTGACGTCCAGAGCTCTTCCCAGCATCAGTGACGTCCAGAGCTCGTCTGAGCATCAGTGACGTCCAGAGCTCTTCTCAACGGTTTGACAAACAGGAGACTGGCAAGCGTCGGAGCAAGGACACAGCCCTGCTTTACTTTGTTTGAAACAGGAAATGATTCAGACAGGTGACCTTTTCAGAACTCTAGTCACCCCAACTAAGACTGCTGTCTATGAGGCCGTTGTCCTGACATCGCTGCTCTACCGCTGTGACACTTGGACACACCTCCGCAGGGAACTCAGGATCCTTGATCAGTTTCATCTGCGATGTCTCTGCAAAATAATGAAGACATCTTGGGAAGACAGAATTCTCAACACCGAAGTACTTCAGTGGGCCCGAATTCTCATTATGAAGGCCCAGCTGCGCTGGTCTCGCCATGTCTTGAGGATGGGTGATGACCGCCTCCCAAAAATGATCTTCCTCTCTGAGTTGGCTGCTGGTGCACGGGATCATTGAGGTCCAATCAATCGCTTCAAGGGCGGCATAAGAGTCGCCCTTAGGGCTTGCAACATCGAAGCCCGGCTGGGAGTCTCTGGCTGCGGACCGTAGTGTCTGGCGCTCGGCCATTTCGCAGCCTTCGAGGAGCGTGTAGCGGCCAAAACAGTAACCTGGCCAAAACAGTAACCGGAAGTCATCGCAGAGTTATCTGCGAGGGACGTGCTTTATGCAATTTACCGCTCCTGCACCTGTTCTTCGCATGGAATATATTCCGACAAACGACGCATTAGTTGCTTTACGAGGTTTTGGTGCATTTGTGTAGTTTAACACATGATGTAGCGTTCAAAAAAGTTTTTCCCCGTGTAAAGCCGTCTCCCCTGCCGGAAATAATATGGGAGTCACCTCCCTGTAGTCTATTTGTAGTCTGGTTTTATAAAACGCGACCGTTGACTGACTTGGCACGCCCGGGGAGTTATGCTAAGATCCGGCCGCGTTAATATATCTGCGTTTTGTGACAAACGTCTTGCTCGGCGGTACTGTACTCCATGCACCTTAACGGTGCGCGTGATTCGGGTGTAATCTTAAGCTAAACGACGTTCCGAATGTTTCCAATTTCGACCATTTCAGCAGCGCCAATAAACGTCGTTTAGCTTAAGATTACACCCGAATCACGCGCACCGTTAAGGTGCATGGAGTACAGTACCGCCGAGAAAGAAGTTTGTCACAAAACGCAGATATATTTACGCGGCCGGATCTTAACATAACTCCCCGGGCGTGCCAAGTCAGTCAGGCGGAGTGGCGGGTGCCGTCTCTTTTTAGAGTGGAATTCTCAGCACGTCCCGAGCAGATAACTCTGCGATGACTTCCGGTTACTGTTTTGGCCAGGTTACTGTTTTGGCCGCTACAGAGCGGCGACTCATAAGTCTGGACCGGAAACACGCTGCCCCCATAGAGAGAGAGAGAGAGAGAGAGAGAGAGAGAGAGAGAGAGAGAGAGAGAGAGTATTGGATACTGCTGCTGCTGTAGTTTGTTCGGTCTGCCACCGCCACTATGCTTCGCAGCTCGGGCTGCAGTTGCATCTTTGTCGACACTGTTTTCATCGCCCGAGTCGGACATCCAAGCTGAAGTATGTGTGTGCATGTGAGGGCGTGCGCACCCGCGTTAGCGTGTGTGTGTGTGTGTGTGTGTGTGTGTGTGTATGTGTGTGTGTGTGCGTGAGAGAGAGAGAGAGAGAGAGAGAGAGAGAGAGAGAGATTTTGCTCTGATACTTTGTAGCAGCTACAGCTGCTGCCTTTGCTCCAATAATATAGAACCGCCATGTACCACCTTTCCGTTTTCATTGCAAGACGTGGACGAGATCTGTAAACTCTTGATCCGTGGTGACCCCACTGCCAGAGGTCAAGCCCTGGAGGTCATGGCCAACTCTTACGTGACCCATGGCCCTCAGGACGTCGTCGTCGCCGAAGGGAGCTGCTCCGACTTCCTGCGAGACCGGAAGTTCATCTTGGATGTATCCAAAGAAGAAGAGGCTTTCCCCCTTGCTTTCTCCATCCTCATGTACAAAGACGCGGAGCAGGTGAGCTGGTGAGGATGTCATGGCAGACACACTTTTTTGTGCGAATCAATCATAACGTCCCTCTCCGTTTAACTGCAAAAATGTGCCATTTCAATTATTTCCCACTTTTAAACATCCCCTCCCCCCCTCTCTCCCCCCCTCCCCCCCTTCTCCCTTTCCTCTTCCCCCCTCTCTCCCCCCCTCTCCCTCTTCTCCACCCCCTCTCTCTCTCCCTCTCCCCCCCCCTTCCAGCCCCTTTCCCAAGCTGATGTGGCTGGTAGGGATGATCGAGAACCGATGAACACTCACCAGAATCTGTCGGTTAAGTATAACGTAAACCAGTTAAGAACAGATTCGGACAATCCAACTTCAGAGTGAAGGCTGTGAAGAATTCTGTCGTGGTCAGTCGTGTCGAAAGCAGCGCACAGATCTGATAGTACTATCAAGGAGACATTGCTTCTGACGGCTGCTTCACGCACATCGTTCATGACCTTACGTAAGGCAATCTTGGTGCTGAACCCTGGCCGGTAGGCTGACTGAAAGTCGTCAAACAAAATATTGTGAGCCAGGTGTAGGCTTCAGTTATGAAGCTACATCATTCTCAATTACCTTTGATAGAAAGGGCAAGTTGGACACAGGGCGATAGTCAGCGTCTACATGTCTATGTTTTGCATCAGTTCATGCATTCCTTCCTTAACGTTGTTCATTCATTCATTCATTCATTCATTCATTCATTCATTCATTCATTCATTCATTCATGCATCCATCCTCTTCATGTATCCATTAATCCGTCCATCACATCCAGTTCTACTTATTTCATCATCAACCTGAGCTTGCATTTAGGTGGAGAGGTTGCTGCGCGCCATCTACAGGCCTCAAAACCACTACTGCGTGCACGTGGATGTCAAGGCCGATGCTAAGGTGAAGGACGCAATGGCGGCCTTCACTTCCTGTCTCCCTGGGGTCTTCCTGGCGCCACGCGCCGTGGACGTCAGATGGGGAGAGTACTCTGTGGTGGAGGCCGAGATGGTCTGCATGGAGGCTCTGCTACGTCATCCAAAATGGCGTTATTTCATCAACCTCACAGGCCAGGTCAGATAAATCGGTCTTTCTCAGACTTTATGCCTGAATACTCTCTCTCTATCTCTCTCTCTCTCTCTCTCTCTCTCTCTCTCTCTCTCTCTCTCTCTCTCTCTCTCTCTCTCTCTCTCTCTCTCTCTCTCTCTCTCTCTCTTTCTCTTTGTGTGTGTGTGTGTGTGTGTGTGTGTGTGTGTGTGCGTGCTCGCGCTTCATCCCTGACGTACGGCTGTGATACGTGGAGCATTCCCAGGAAAGATTTGGCAGTTGAAGTTTCGCCTCCGACGTCTCAGCAGCATCATGGTGATCAACTCCGATGGGTATTCGGGTATCCTAGAGTTACCATGCAAAATGATCTCCATCTCCGGTTGCCGCGCGTTGTATTACGCCAGCGTACTGGTTGATCTGACCCACTTCCCCCAACCAATATCCAGTAGTCTCCCCTCTTGCATGAGTGCAGTCTGCTCCTCAACCTCTGCTCGCCTATTGAAACCCTGTCTTTTAACGGGTGGATATAGGCGAGCAAAGCTTTGGTGTTTCATTATGTGCGATGCGCGGTGCCTGGTTCAATCCCCGGATGGGAGAAATCTAGATGATTAATTTCTTACCTCTCATGCAAAACGTGCCAGATCGAGCACCCCGGGTCCCTCGCCTTATGCAACAATCAGTGAAATGCCTGTTGGGAGTTTCTCGCCACTTTGCTGTTGTCTTCTCACCTTGTCCTTGTGATCAAAGAGCAATCCTCCAAGGATCCTTCTCCTCCTCCTCTTCCTCCTTCCTCTTTATCCTCCTCCTCTTTATCCTCCTCCTCTTTATCCTCCTCCTCTTCCTCCTCCTCCTCTTCATCCTCCTCCTCTTCCTCGTCCTCCTTTTCCTCCTCCTCCCTCTTTATCCTCCTCCTCTTCCTCCTCCTCCATTCTCTTCCCTTCTCCTTCCTCCTCCTCCCTCCTCCTCATTCCTCCTCCCTCCTCCTCCCTCCTCCTTCCTCCTCCTCCTCCTTCCTCCTCCCTCCTCCTCCTCCTCCCTCCTCCTCCCTCCTCCTTCTTCTCCTTCCTCCTCCCTCCTTCTCCTTTCTCCTCCATTCTCCTCCCTTCTCCTTCCTCCGCCTCTTCATCCTCCTCCTCTTCCTCGTCCTTCTTTTCCTCCTTCTCCCTCTTTATCCTCCTCCTCTTCCTCCTCCTCCATTCTCCTCCCTCCTCCTCCCTCCTCGTTCCTCCTCCTCCTCCCTTCTCCTCCCTCCTCCTTCCTCCTCCTTCCTCCTCCTTCCTCCTCCCTCCTCCTTCTTCCTCCTCCTTCCTCCTCCTTCCTCCTCCCTTCCTCTTCCTTTTTCCTCCTCCTCCTCCTCCTCCTCCTCCTCTTCCTCCTTCCTCTTACTCCTCCTCCTCTCCCTCCTTCCTCCTCCTCCTC
Source organism: Theodoxus fluviatilis (assembly GCA_034096865.1). Lineage (NCBI taxonomy): Eukaryota > Metazoa > Mollusca > Gastropoda > Cycloneritida > Neritidae > Theodoxus > Theodoxus fluviatilis. The sequence continues at coordinate 6,599 of JAWQFJ010005202.1, forward strand.
CTTCCTCCTCCTCCTCTTCCTCCTGCCTCCTCCTCCTCCTGCCTCCTCCTCCTCCTCCTCCCTCCTCCTCCTCCTCCTCCTCCTCCTCCTCCTCCTCCTCCTCCTCCTCCTCCTCCTCCTCCTTCACCTCCTTCTTCTTCTTTTCTTCGGAGCTGAGTGAGATTGATATAGACATGAAATAAGTGTTTCCGTCTTGTTTCGTCTTCCTCAGGAATTTCCATTGAAGACAAACCTAGAAATAGTGCGCCTTCTGAAACTCATGCAGGGTGCAAATATTGTGAATACGTACATCAACAGGTAAGGCTTTCAAACTGTTTGGAAAAGCTTTGCGAGCTTTTATTTAGTGTAATGCAGCGAATGGAAGTTGCAGCAAAAATCGTCACATTCACACTACATTGAACCAGAGAGAAAATTGTCTTATTGTTGCAGCTATTTTTGCTGTTGTCGTTGCTGTTGCTGTTGTTTTAACCAGTGTCTGTAAAGTCTTTGAAATGCATAACCCTTGAAGACTGTAAATGTAAAATCTTGTCCTTTGTCGAACTTTTTTAATGCACAAAAGTCTTCAGCAGATTCATTCAGTGGTCAAAGCAAATGTTTTGTTGAATGTCGGTTTTTGTATATCTGACTTACGCCGCTTGCAGCAAAAGCAAACGTTACTGTCTACCAAAAGCTACGATAATGTGACCCCCCCCCCCCCCCCCCCCCCCCAACGTGAAACAAATGTTACACGCATCCTTAATCATTTTTGTCGTAATCTTTCGCCCACAACATCGTCTACCCTGAGGTTCTCGGTTAAGCAAGTAAGCAATATTTCACTTTTTCAGGAGGAGGAGGAGGAGGAGGAGGAGGAGGAGGAGGAGGAGGAGAGGAGGAGGAGGAGGAGGAGGAGGGAGGAGGAGGAGGAGGAGGAGGGGAGGAGGAGGGAGGAGGAGGGAGGAGGAGGAGGAGGAAGGAGGAGGAGGAGGGAGGAGGAGGAGGAGGGAGGAGGAGGAGGAGGGAGGAGGGAGGAGGCAGGAGGAGGAGAAAGGAAGAGGAGGGAGGAAGGAGGAGGAAGGAGGAGGAGGAGGAGGAGGAAGGAGGAGGAAGGAGGAGGAAGGAGGAGAGGAGGAAGAGGAGGAGGAAGGAGGAGGCAGGAGGAGGAGGAAGGAGGAGGGAGGAGGAAGGAGGAGGAGGACGAGGAGGAGGAGGAGGAGGAGGAGGAGGAGAAGGGAGAGGAGGAGGAGGAGGAGGAGGAGGAGGAGCATTTAAATGGAACGGAAAACGGTGGAGGAGGGGGATGAGAGGGTGAAGGCATGGAGAGGAGGACAAGGATGAAGTCAACGTAAGGGAGAGCGAAAGGAGGAAGGTGAGAGGGAACAAAGAAATGGAATAAAGTGGGAGAGGAAGGAGGGAGGAGGATGGGCAGGAGGGAGGAGGGGAGGAGGAACAATAAGGAATACAGGGAGAGAGGAGAGGAAAAAATAAAAGGAGGGGGGTGGGGGGATGAGAAGGACTAGGTGGTAGTTGAAGGGAAGGGAGGGGAAGGATTAAGGAGGAGGAGGAAGGAGTGGAGAAAGTGCGGGGAAGGAGGAGGAGGAAGGAGAGGAGGACAGGAAGTGGATAAATTGAGAGGGTAAAAGGAAGCAGAAGAAAAGGAGGAGGATTAAGGAGTAGGACAGAAGGAATGCGTAGGAGTAAAGGTCAGGGAAGGAGTGGAGGGGTAAAGAATGACGAGATTAGTAACAGGAGGATACAAGGGGAGGAGGAGGAAGGAAGAGTGGGATGCGACATTTAATACCTTCACTACATACTTAATAATGTGTATCAGGACTGAGTTATCTGGATGATACATCTATTTTTTATAATAGATTTTTTCGGAATACCATGTTATATGTACCGTATACGTCCTAGTATACGTAAATATGAAAGACACGACAAATAACAACAAACATAATGAGAAAACAGTTAATGAAATTGAAATGAGGGGGAGGGGAGGTGGGGTAGTGTTGAGTCTATGCAGTGTTCAGTGAAGGAGGAGCATACTGCCAAGACATCACCATTAGCAAAAACAAGGCACGAGACGGAGGAAGTGAATTTATACCTTCAATACAATGATTTATTGTTAGGAGGATTGAAAAAGGGAGGGAACAAGGTCTTTTTGAGCACAATTTTTCGGAAAAAAGAGGGAGGAAAAATGGACAGCATGGGATGTTGGATTGCGGAAGGCTTAAGTGTAAGGAAAAATTCTTTCTTGGAGGGGAGGAAAGAGGAGAGGAGAAGGGAAAAGAAGAGGAGGAGGAAAATCTCAACCGAATGGGAGAGAAGGAAGGGGTGAGCAGAGAAGTGGACCGCCTACTTCCATACTCCTCTCTACCTCTCTGCTGTGATTTTTACCCTCCAGACAGTTGGCTGTCTTTTGCCATACTTCTCTGTAGTGGGTGTGGCGGGTGTAGCGTGTGTAGCGTGCAAATCCCAATTAGTAAACCATACAAGCCATATCGCAGGCGTACCTTTGTGAACCACTAGCAGCGCTAAAACCATCATGTAGCGTCAGGCCTGGCAAGCAAATCACACTGCCTGAATAACGCCGCGTTGTGTTGTGTTATGGCTTCCTCGGCTCTCTAATCTGTTCATCCAACAGCTCTGCCTACCAATACAGATGGAAGGCAGCAGGACCTCCGCCTCCGAAGATACGATTGTTCAAAGGGTCAACTCATGTGGCCTTGACCCGTCAGTTTGTCCACTTTGCCCTCAATGACGTCACAGCCAGGGCATTTGCGTCATGGTTACACAACACGGAGGTCCCCGATGAAACGTTCTTCAACTCTCTCAACTACAGTCCTGACCTGCGTGCCCCTGGAGGCTACAATGGTATGGATGCACGTGTGTGCGTTTGCGCGCGCGCGCGCTTTTGTGTGCGTGCGTGTGTGTGTGTGTGACTGTATGTTTATGTGACTGTGTGTGACTCAGTGTGTGGTGTGTGTGTGTGTGCGTGCGTGCGTGTGCGTGTGTGTGTGTGTGTGTGGTATGTGCGTGCGTGTGTGTGCACGTGTGTGTGTGCTTGCATGTGTGTGTGTGACTGTGTGTCTGTGTGTGACTGTGTGTGTGGTGTGTGTGTGTGTGTGTGTATGTGTGCGTGTATATGTGTTCATGTGTGTGTGTGCGTGTTTGTGCATGTGTGTGTGTGCATGTGTGTGTATGTGACTGTGTGTGTTTGTGTGACTGTGTGTGTGTGTGACTGTGTGTGTGACTTTTTTGTGTGTGACTGTGACTGTGTGTGTGACTCTGTGAGTGTGTGTGTGTGTGTGTGTGTGTGTGTGTGACTGTGTGTGTGTGTGTGTGTGTGTGTGTGTGTGTGGTGTGCGTGTGTGTGTGTGTGTGTGTGTGTATGTGTTTTGTGTGTGTGTTTCAAAATGTATGTTGTGCCTGCCAAACCCCCCCCCATCTCTCTCTCTCTCTCTCTCTCTCTCTCTCTCTCTCTCTCTCTCTCTGAGTGTGCATATAATGTTTGTGTGATGCAAAGGGAAAGAAAGAGAAAGAAAGAAAGAAAGAAAGAAAGAAAGAAAGAAAGAAAGAAAGAAAGAAAGAAAGAAAGAAAGAAAGAAAGAAAGAAAGAAAGAAAGAAAGAAAGAAAGAAAGAAAGAAA
>JAWQFJ010005203.1:0-22500 GCA_034096865.1 Theodoxus fluviatilis
TTTTTCTTATTACGTAACCATAACCAAAAATGTGTTCACAGATCTTCATCATTTGACTTTACCTACACATACACAAAATTTCAGTCAAATCGGAGCACTTTGAGTTTTCGGCGGCCATCTTGTTTGTGCCCACTTCCGGTTACCATGGCGACACCTTTTTTTTAACCCCACGTTGACCTGACCCCGGTCCACATCTAACTCCATACCAAGTTTTAAGTCGATGGGAACTCCTGTGTCTCAGGCGGCTTCGCCGCCTTCGACACAGTCGTCCTTTGTTTAATCAGCCGCCATTTTGTTTTTCTCGTGACGTAACCATGGTAACCAAAAACTTTGTTTACAGATCTTCATCCTCTGACTTTACCAACCCTCACACCAAATTTTGGTCAAATCCGAGCACTTTGTGTTTTCGGCAGCCATCTGGTTTGTGCCCACTTCCGGTCGGTTACCATGGCAACGCCATTTTTTTAAACCCCACCATGACCTGATGCTAGCCCACATCTAACCCCATTCCAAGTTTTAAGTCGATGGATACTCCTGTGTCTCAGGCGGCGAAGCCGCCTGAGACACAGTCGTCCATTGTTTCCTCAGCCGCCATTTTGTTTTTCTCGTGACGTAACCATGGTAACCAAAACATTTGTTCACAGATCTTCATCATCTGACTTTACCTACCCACACACCAAATTTCGGTCAAATCGGAGCACTTTGAGTTTTCGGTGGCCATCTTGTTTGTGCCCACTTCCGGTTGCCATGGCGACACCATTTTTTTAACCCCACGTTGACCTGACCCTGGTCCACACCTAACCCCATACCAAGCTTCAAGTCGATCGGAATAAAACTGTGGAAACGTATGAGTGTCACACAGACAGACAGACACACACACACAGACACACACAGACAGCGAAAATATATATAGAGATTTATCACCCATGTCTGCGTCTGAAACCACTTCACACTACATGCCTATCTCTTCTCCCCTTTTTATAGACTGACATAGAACTCCGTCCGAAATGTTTCATTCTGTTGTGAAGTACGTAGGGCCTTCTTGTTCTTTAAAGTCATGTCATCAAGCATTTCAAGGAATTGGTAAACTAACGAGACTATAAGTACGTCTTCAATCCTTTAATCTCGTTCTTTCTGGCCGCGGTTACCTGTAAATGTTATCTGTGACAAAAGGACTGTGTTGTTCACTTGCAACCTCTTTCACTGGATATCTGTATGAGCTGCTGCATGATGAAACATTTGTGCCATTTGTGCCATTCATCATAATGCATACCTGCCATATGACATTAACTGTTTCCTGAGAATCATGTTCAGAGAGGTCAACGTCATGTCTTTTCATCAAGTGTCATGTTATTTCTTTGATTATGTCCTCCTACCTCACCCACCCATCAATCTCCACCCCTCCTTTCATCATAATACTGTTCTTTTGAGATTATTATGTTCGAAATATTGCACATAACGAGTAAACAACATATTTAATCTTCCAGAAACCCCGAACAAAATTCCCCCCTCCCCGTATCTCTCTCTCTCCCTCTCACTCTCTCTCTTTCTCTCTCTCTCTCTTTCTCTCTCTCTCTCTCTGTGTCTGTCCGTCCATCCGTCTGTCCGTCCATCTGTGTGTGTGTGTGTGTGTGTGTGTGTGTGTGTTTTTGTCTGTCTGTCTCTGTATCTATCTGTGTGTTTGTCTGTCTCTGTATCTGTCTGTGTGTCAGTCCGTCCGTCTGCCTTTGTGTCTGTGTGTCTGTCTGTGTGTCTGTCTGTGTGTCTGTCTGTGTGTCTGTCTGCCTGTGTGTGTGTTTGTCTGTGTGTCTGTCTGTCTGTGTGTGTCTGTGTGTCTGTCTGTCTGTTTGCGTGTCTGTCTGTGTGTCTGTCCGTGTGTATGTCCATGTGTCTGTGAGTGTGTGTATGTGTGTGTATGTCTCTCTCTCTCTCTTTCTCTCTCTCTCTCTGTCTCTCTCTCCCTCTATCGCTCGCTCTCCCCCCCCCCCCCCCAACTCACTCTCTCTCTCTCTCTCTCTCTCTCTCTCTCTCTCTCTCTTTCTCTCTCATGTAAACAAAGGATTACATGTTCACGCAACATATTTCTTGCCCTCCCATTTATAGTAAAGAACATGATAGAACAAAGAAGATGTTACGGCATTTCATTTTAAAGATAAACACAACACATAACTAATTATGAGCACGTAAGTGGATCAATGAAGATTTAGAAGCAATTTGTTTTCGGTACATGATATGTTCACGATGTCGTCGTCATGAAGGGAAGTTTAACGTTCTCTGTTTCAGCAATCGCTGCGATCAAGCAGTAGTTCTCAAGGCCTGTCTTAATTGAACAATGCTTACGCCTACTTCGCCGTAGAAGCGATCTTATCTAACCAATCAACACGCAGAACTAGACCAAAGCTGCGTCCTGATTGGTTAGGTAAGAGTGCTACTACGGCGAAGTAGGCGTATGTGTTGCTCAGTTAAGACCGGCCTTTAAATTACAGAGGTATTCACGACTGTTGATATTCAGTGAACGAGGGTCATTTATGTACAAGTATGCGCAAAACAGAAGCGGCTCTAGACGTGATCCCTGGGATACTACGGGTCTAATGACTCTCAACGAAAAATCGAAATGATTGCTACACTTTGGTTACCGTAACCAAACAATTGAATGCTGGGAGCAGTGGAAGGAATTCATCAGTAGCCACGTCATGAGAGATATCAGATCGAAACCTTGAAGAAGAACAACAAAAAGAATATGGAACCAGCAAGCTTGGTACTGTTTTTGGCATCGTACTATAAGTCACCAAGCTGAATGAAAGTTCTCTGGCATCTATCTATCTCTATCTACGCCTTTGACCCCTCCTGGGGCATAGGCCGCAAACAAGGGTTCTCCAGCCCTCCCAGTCCTGAGCAATCTTTTCCAACTGTCCCCAAGAGTGGCCTGTTCTCTTGACATCGGCGTCCAGGTCTCGGCGCCAACTGTTTCGAGGTCGATCTCTGGCATGCACGAGTATTTTCTTTCTGACGCTTGACTGGTGACAGGAGATCCTGAATTTCAAAGAGTCTGAGGTAAGTGAATATTTACAAGTGTGAGACGTAATTTTATTTTACAAGAAACGCGTACAATAAAAGGTTTGAGCAGCAGTCGAAAGGCGAAAGGGACGCTAGAAAGGGTTATAACACCGAAAACGCGTACAATCAAAGTTTGAGCTGCAGTCGAAACGCGTACAATCGAAAGTTTGAGCAGCCGTCGAATGGCGAAAGGAACGCTAGAAAGGGTTCTGTCAAAGAGTTCTGGGATCACAGGGCAGCCGTCGTGTTGCAGATGACCGAATAAATAAACACGAACAGTGTGGAGCAGTTACACTGTGAAAAGTGCGGTGGTCACTGGCCCTAGGCCTGTGGAACCCGCAGTCTCTCTCCGCAGTCATCTCGCGATCTGGATGAGGCAAGGACACAGAAGGCATTGCCTCGGAGGATAGCCATCCCGATTCGTTGTTTGAGCCACATGGTCTCCCGTGGCTCGCCCGTCTCTCCCTTCAGTCTTCGTCCAATTTCCTCGATGGTCTTGAGTGTTGATGGTCCGAAGACTCCGGTGGTCTCGAAGGCGAGGGGCTCAAAGCGGTGTCGTTCGGCCAGGATGCGGTATTTAGTCCTCTTCGCCCCTTCCGCTGCCTCTGCTGCAGATGACGGTTGCAGGGCGCTGGAAATGATGTTACTAGGAGCGAAAGAATCAACGCACGTCACATCCCAGACCAAGCTTCGGCCGTTTGAGAAGGGGAAGATGGTCATCCCATCTGAGGTAAGTTGCATGCGTTGTACAATCATTTTGCCCATTACAGGGACAAGAGATATTCGTAGTGTTATTCTGCTTTAGATTTATTTTCATGACGACGCATCCCCCAGTGGGTTGGGAAAAATAATTGACCTATGGCATCTCCTTACGCTTTTCGTTAGAGGCAATGTCTATCTCTGTCTTTGTCTGCCTGCCTGCCTGCCTGCCCGCCCGTCCGTCCGTCCGTCCGTCCGTCTGCCTGTCTATCTGTCTGTCTCTGTCCCCTCGTGGTTTGGGGGTCAAAATAGACCCGCCGCATCTCCTTACGCGATTCATCAGAGACGAATGTTTCTCTGTCTCTGCCTGCCTGCCTGCCTGCCTGTCCGTCTGCCTGCCTGCCCGCCTGCCTGCCTGCCCGTCTGCCTGCCTGCCTGCCTGCACGCCTGCGTGGCTGTCTCTATCCTGTAGTTTGGGAGCCAGAACAGACCCACCGCGTGCACTTAAGTGATTCGTAAGAAGCGAATAGACAATCATAGTAGCGTTCTCTGCGAACTGAAATTCACTTCGCGGTGAGGAATTCTTGCATTCTACGTCACACTTTGTGCTGGCACGTCGCATCCGGTTGTCTGCGATGTGAAATTCGCTGGTTTTGCCCATACGTACTTCGTGAAAACAGACAATTAGCCGAACTCCTTTTCGTTGAGTATTTTTGCATTCTTCAGTTGTCCTAACGTTACTGTAATCACAAGAAAATGATACCATGTCGTTTCAACTGCTGATTTGTAAAATGAAAGGGCTTGACTGACAAACAGTAAACATTTCAGGCGTAGTTCTATCGACCAACTGGTTGGCCTACAAAAAACTAGCGACCCAAAAGATGTCACGCTTCACGTTTTAAATTGCTCGATCTTCCTTACTAGTTAATCAAAACATCAAGTTATGCGATGCTTGCCTTATTTCATGAGTATAAATGGAAGGTCTGGTGCTAAATGTATGGGTATTTAATCGACAGACGGCTATTTTGTTACTCAATTTCGATTCCCTTCATTGTGATCGTGTCAACACTTCGTCTGCTGTTCTATTCGACATAAGAGCTACGAAGTTCGTCACTTTCTTGTGATGCGCGCGCACCCTGATTTAGATACGAATTTCGCCACTGCGAAGTGGATTTCAGTTCGTGGAGGACGCTACTATGATTGCCTAATAACTAGGGGCATCGTGACTTAATTCGTGCGCTTACTCAAAACTGTTCTAGTGGTTTGGGTGCTCAATGACCTTACATAGCCTACAAAGGCTGACAAACCATACAACACTCTCTCTCTCTCTCTCTCTCTCTCTCTCTCTCTCTCTCTCTCTCTCTGTCCGTCTGTCTGTCTGTCTGTCTGTCTGTCTGTCTGTCTGTCTGTCTGTCTGTCTGTCTGTCTGTCTGTCTGTCTGTCTGTCTGTCTGTCTGTCTGTCTGTCGGTCTGTCTGTCTGTCGGTCTGTCTGTCTGTCTGTCTGTCTGTCTGTATGCCTGTCTGTCTGTCTGTCTGTATGTATGTATGTCTGTCTCTCGCTCGCTCGCTCGCTCGCACACACGCTCGCACAAACACACGCACAAACACAAACACAAGCACACACACACACTCACAGAGACACACACGTACGCACACACACACACAATCGCTAGCACATTAAACCCTCCTTGTTAACTTTCACGAGAAATTAGTCGGAGCTCCTTTCTAACCCAAACACTTTAAAATGGCTAGTGATGCCAATCAGCAGTTTGGTCTACATTTGCACGGCAGCTGCCGGAATATCGATTTCGAAGATACCGCGCTACTTTGTTAAAAGATCCTGTGGGAAATTGGGATGGCAAATGCAAAAAACGTTACTGCTATGCATTGGTGCGTCCCAGTAACCGGAGGTTCCCGATCTGGGAGTGAGGGTAAGTGGAACATAGAATGAGGCCTCATGGACTTCCCAGAACCGTGGGCTGATCTGTTTATCCCCCCACTCCTCTGGTTCTCCATTGATTTTCGTGGCAGAGTGATGCGTCGGGAGCAAAGGGTTACCTACGTATTTTCGGAGTCTTATCCACCTAGCAAATCTTAAAATGGCAATCCTGCAGCTTCAAGGGTGCAGGACGAAAACGTCGGACTTTCTTGAAGAGAGAGAAGGTTCACGTCTTGTAATGAATGTCTCCAAGATGAGAAATTGAAATAGACTGAACGGAGGGGTTGTAATTATTGCCCATCGGAGTGGAGGTTAGAATCGACCGAGAGGAGACATTTTTCAAACCAGTGACATCTCCAAAGAAAGCGATAATGAAGGGGTCACGGGAGTTCACCTTCCTCTTGCCTTGAACAGAAGCCTCCGCAGCCAACTGCGATTACTCGTGTCTCGATGAGTGAGGACTTCTACACCTCTACGTAGGTCTCGCAAATATTGCGCTGGAAAAGAATGGGAGAAGATAGTAGAGGGTCAGTGGTTGGCTTGGTAGCTTAGCTTGGGCTATTGATTTTCTCCTGGGTCTGCTCTTTTCAGGTTCTGCCGTGCTTCGTTCTCTGCACTTAGAGGCGATTCATTTGCTGGCAGATAAATGGGTCTTCGGAACGCCTATTCATCGTTTATTTGAAAGTTTCAGTCCTAGATGAGTTCTGTCATAGTTTGAAGTCTCCCCTAATGATAATGATGGGTTCACTAAGCCACGTTTCTCGACCGATAAGATTTGCTTTTGATATGCAAATCGTAAACGTAGCTCTTTTGAATGAACCTTCACACCGACGGATGGCGTGCGCTACAAAAACCACGCACTCGGAACAAGCAGGGAGAGAGAAGTGTGAACGGAGAGAAACGCTTCAAAGCACGGAGCTATCTGAAAGTCTAGACTCATAGCGCCACCTGCCAGATACTTCTCAGGCCACCAGAAATACCGAGGGCCTTGTGTTTTCGGGATTTGCTTGAGCAGCTCTAGACTGGCTCCTTGACACGTCAAAACACGACCGGCAGATGCCTCACGGGCTTCTGTCTGTCCTGTCTGTCTGTCTGTCTGTCTGTTTGTCTGTCTGTCCGTTTGTATCCATCTCTCTCTCTCTTTCTCTCTCTCTTTCTCTTTCTCTCTCTTTCTCTCTCTTTCTCTCTCTTTCTCTCTCTTTCTCTTTCTTTTTCTCTCTCTTTCTCTCTCTCCCTCCCTCGCATTTGAATGACGTAGTCTAGGTATGCACACATTTGATCATTACTGTTTGTTCTGTGATTTCGAAGAAAGCCCCTGGCCTATTCAAATGAATATCCTCCCCCCTCTCTCTCTCTCTCTCTCTCTCTCTCTCTCTCTCTCTCTCGCTGTGACTGTCCATCTTTCTCCCCCCCCCTCTCTCTCTCTCTTTCTCTCTCTCTCTCTCTCTCATCACTCCCAATCAATCTGCATTTCACTGACGACTGTTACTGGCGGCTACTCGGCATGTCACGGGCGATCGACGAAACTGTTTCAAGATCAACAGTCCCGCCAAAACTTTTAATCGATTTTTTTCCCGCCACGTGCGTCTCCATCGTCAAAGCAAAGCCCGCCTGTTTTATCCTTCTCTCCCCCTTCTCGCAAAGTGATTACGGCCTTGCTACACAGTTAGCAACAGCACTGACAGTTCTCCATGGCGTTTGGAAGCCGGATAAACCGTCGCCCAATACAAAGAGCGACGCCATTGCTTCATCTGTCTTACCAACCAATGGATTCAAAGGGATGCCAGGGATAATTGGGGAGCCAGGAAGCGAAGAATCAGAAGAGGGTTCGTCCCTGCCCTCTAGACACGGCGAAGAGGCGGATTGTTTGGTGTCGACCGCGCACCAACAGTCCAATGCGATTTGTCTGTTTTCGCGGAAACGTCCGCCACTGGAAGGGGCCAAAAAACGCGGGAGCTTGATGCAATTTGGGCCTCTTTGTGCAGCGGTAAATGCGAGAAATTGCATTCAGCGCAGTGCGGGGTGGCGCTCCATCGAACGGGACACGTCTCTGAGGAGGAAACTTTGACAAGGGCGTGGTGGGTGTGAGGCTGTGGAGGTGGGTTGGGTTGTTGAGAGTGGACTTGATGATGTGAGTGGGTGGGTGTGTGGAGGGGATGAGGATGGAGGTAGGGTCGGGTAGCGGTGTGGAAAATGCTGTGTGTAGGAGGAACCTCAGCTAGCACTGGGAAATAGAAAAGAGCGGTAGGGGTGGAGGATGGGGGACGACCGAAAACGGGGTGAGGGGTGGGGTTGGGAAGATGCGGAAAGAAGACTGAATGGGATCTGCGGAGAGAGAGAGAGAGAGAGAGAGAGAGAGAGAGAGAGAGAGAGGCTTGCAGACAGGCAGAGGCAAAGAGAGAGGAGTCACTGAACGCGTTTTTCGTGTCAAAGTATAACACAAATGCAAACAAGAGAATGAAAACAAAAAACAAGATGACTTTCTGTGTTTGTACTTCTTAGAATATTTCAATGCCTTCCGGCAACTTCTTCAGCAATGAATATATAACACAAATGATCTAGTTTCACCCGCACAGTGAAACAAGTCCCTTGCTACCTGCGCCATGTGACTCCTTTCCTCCTCCACTTGCTTGGGACCTCCTGTGCATTATGCTTTGCCAATGGTCCCGTATTCGTTTCGGATCTGTATTCGGAACTTCTCGTGTAAACTGTTGTCGCTTCAGCAATGCTTCCCACTCTACAATATGTGTGTGCTCTTGCGCAGAAGGCATTTTGCGTGTTTGATGCCATTAGACACTTCTTCCGTCCCTGTAGCTTGATTGGTGAATCAAAACTCGCACAAAGTATGTGGTGAAGAATTTGCCCTCAATCGTATCAGATTGCAAGACAGACAGAAGGGCAGCTTCTTCTTCTTTCTTTCATATCTTTTTTATGTTTCTGTTTCTCTTTTTCTTGATCTCTTTTGTCTTTCTCTCTTTCTTTTTCTCACTTTCTCATTCTCTCTTTCTCTTTCTTTCTCTTTTTCTTTCTCTATTTCTTTCTCTATTTCTATTTCTCTTTCTCTCTCTCTCTCTCTCTCTCTCTCTCTCTCTCTCTCTCTCTCTCTCTCTCTCCCCTCCGGCTAGTAAATAGTTACTTTGCATATTATTAGCGCAAAACGTGAAAATTCGATAATGATGATGCTGATGCTGATGCTGATGATGAATAATGATGATGATGATTGATGATGATGATGATAACGACGACGACGTCGACGACGATGACGATGATGATGGTGGTGGTGGTGGTGGTTAAGGTAACATGGCCACAAACAATATTAGGTGGGGAGGCCTGAACTTTTTAAAAATTGTTATGGCAGCCAAATGTATTTCTCTCGCGCGCGCGCTCGTGTTTGTGTTTAATTTCTAAATGTTATGTTAACAGTAGATTAAACTGAACGTAAATGACCATATTTCTTTAGCTAAGAATGCTTTTTAAAAACTTTACTTTGGGAGTCTCCGTGCGCTCATAAGGAGGTTGGACCAGCAAGCAGTTCATTGTTTCCCGTCGAGTTCTTTTCTTATTTTTTCACGATCGAAAAAAATTTCTAGTACGCAGAATAAATGTTAGCCATGTCACCGTAGCCATATTTTTCTGTGTGCCTGATCAAGCATTCGTTCGATAAGTTTTGCACCAACGAGGTATCTTACCCGCTTATTAGCTGGAACTCTTTGCTGAACAGCTTCCTGGATCTTCTCCTGCAGCCCAGCCAGATTGCGTAGCACTAATATTTCATACCCACAGAAACACTTTTCCTTGTCTTCACTTTTTAAAAACTCCTCTTCCTTTATTCTTTAGCCCTCTATTCGTATACGCGTATTTTCTCTTTGGGACTCAGTGGCAGAGAGGTTAGCGCACCTGACTTGCAGTCGCATGCGGCTAATGGGTGCGGCGTTCGAAGCTCCGCGGAATCTAGAGGTGAATCCTTGAGCAAGGTGCATCACTCTCAATGCATCTCTTCACCCAGAAGTAAAATGGGTACCTCTGAGAGCTGAGCTGGAACATTGGAACGCTGTCAAAGTCAGCTTTGACGAGTTCATTCGTAGCCTAGTTGCCTGCTTCCTTGGGAGCTGAGAGGGTGTTAATGATAAAAACCCGGTGACCATGGGGAATAAGTGTGCGTTTTGAGCTCCCATCAATGGAGGGTAAGTCGCCATATAAAAAACACACCATTTTTGTCTTCAAGTTTGACTTCATTTGCTGCGATTGCTGTAGCATGTGCTTGCGAATAAAACATTGTCTTTAGTGTATTTTTGTGGTGTACTTAATGGAAAAACCAATGTCGGTACGTCTGTAATGGAATCACGTTGCAGCGAGTCGTGTTGTGCGGTGCCATAGTTAGGCGTCCGTCAGTTCCGAAGGACCATGAAATACATGCTTTTGAAGGTCAGTCCCGTCCCGCTGACGGCGTCTGCTGTGAGTGTGGACACCAATGCGGGAGTGGCAGTCCAAGCCACGGCGCCAGCACATGAAGCAGGTCTATCGGCGTCTTGCTTGGCCTTCCTCTGGAAGCGCTTGCCGTCATTTTGCTCCATCAGGTTCCCCCCACATTGGGAGAGACCTCTCTGCATGTCTTGTCTCTATTCAGAGCCATCTTCCAGGTGTCCACGCCTGCGATCACGGTTGCAAATGTTTTTGTAGCCCAGTTGGGGGCAATCAGTTGGCCTCTGTCCGTCTGTAAGTTCTTCGTAAAAGAGGTCTGTAGGTACACAACCCTCCTTCCATTCGGAAGAATGACCCAACCAACGTAGTCGTCGTTCTTTGAAAGCTGTGCTATACGATGCAGTATACAACTGCGCATTACAGTGAGAAATGGTGCAATGACGTGGAGTGCAACATAGAGTAGTGCAGTGCAAGAGAGTAAGGCATGGTACAGAAAACTACATTGGACTTGATTGCATTGCGCTCCTTTATTGTTTTGTAGTGTTTATTGTATTTCTCAGTGTTGCTTTCCAGTTTCCTTTGCATGACGGTGCACAGTGTAGCACTGCCTTGCATTCATTGCGTTGCTCTGCTGTGTTCAATGTATGTTATAATTTACTGTCCTACTGGGTTGTGCCAACTGTATTCTACTGCGTTGTGTCTGCATATGTTTAGAAGTCCTCACGCGTTAAACTTGACTCTCGCTTCCCACACTCCACCAGGCCAGACGTCACGTGCTGAAGGTTTAGCCTTGCGTCAGACGCTATTGAGTAAGACACCGCCAGCGTCAGACCAAACCCACGCCGGACATCCCAAGCATTAAGCGTCTTCTTGACGCTGACTGCGCCCGACTCGCGATGGCGGCTCTTCCTCCTCCTTCCAATCGAGATTTCGCTTCTCCATTTGGCGTCCTGAAACGCCATCAGCAAATTAGAACGACCCTGGCTATTCCAGAGTGTTTAGGGTCACGGGCCTTCATCATTTGATGGAATAATTTCCTCACGCCTCACGGCCTCGTGCCTGCTCGACGGAATTGATTGAAGCCAGTTTGAGGAGTGAGGCCGATAAGAGCCACAATTAGACCATTGACTCCACCTTCCCCAATGCAAGGACGGAGATAGCGTTTTGAGCGGTGTTTGGGAAAAGCAGAAGACTCTTTTCAATACCGTGAAAGAAGGCCGGTCCGGACACGATTGTGACAGCAATGAGCATGCTATTCAAGCTACCAACGCAGTTGGCGTCGAGACTGGTTTCTCATAGTGAACCACTGACCCAGTTTTGATCGGATAATATTAGCTCAGCAGCGCAAGCACTTTTTTGTTCTCTCTCTCTCTCTCTCTCTCTCTCTCTCTCTCTCTCTCTCTCTCTCTCTCTCTCTCTCTCTCTTTTCTCTGTCATTCCTTTCTGAATCATATCCGATGCCTATGCTACTTCTCGGAAAACTTTCCTCTGTACCAACCCTTCCGACCTCCCGTCGGCAATCTAAGAGAAAACGGGCAGCCATCTACTGCACATACATCCCGCCAGAGTATTTTAAACCGCGATTCCATTGAGAGCATTGTGGAAATTCTTGAGAATTACAGCCTTGTTCTGAGAGGCACGCGCTTCCCTCCGGTGCGGAGAGTACGGTCACGGAGAGAATCACGGGACCCCATCTCGTTTCTCTGATAAGCCAGAGATCAGGGCGGTATACCCCGGACTGGTCTACATGTGGAAGTGAGACGGACTTTCAACAGAGAGTACGTGCGAGGTCAAGAGTTTGATCTGCCACCAGACAGTCGCGTTTCTCGAGAGTCCACGCTGAACATCCATCCTGCGTCTGCTGTTTACGTCAAGTGCTGCAAGTTGTCGAGAAGGCCGTTTTACTCGGTGAATGAGTTTTTACTTCCTTCTCGGTTGATGTAAGTGAAAATGGAGGAATTATGTCGCCCAGGTGCGAGAGTGTACCAGTAAGTGAATACAGAGTTAAAGATAAAAGCTCCTGCCGCGAGTTTCATAAGCATTACGACGACGCCTTTCCTGAAATGTTCAATTTTTTGCTTCAAGGCTACCAATAAAACATTAGTGTGTCCGAAGAAGTTTTAAAAACAACAAAGCTGACAATTACGACGAAGAAGATAACCGAAGCGGCGACGAGAACAAAGACGACGACATCGTCACTAGCTGATTGACTCGAATGAAGCTATATTGTGACATTGATGACCTGTAAAATATTTAACCATTTTTTTCTCAGAAATGTGACACTTTTCATAATTACTCAAAAGAGAAAGTTGATCGGGATGTACAGCTGTTTTTCTCTTACGGTCGAGGTGTCCGCGTCATGTTGAGCTGCCACACTGGGTAACTGTTTTGTTTCACTGAGGTTTTTGTATTCCCCTTCCTGGCCTCACCGCCTCGCCTTAAGTTTTGGACACCGTCTTCTTCTTCTTTGGTTGACCATCGTCTCGATGGTATCATGTGCTGTGCAGCCTACTTTCGTGGGCCCGAGTACGACTGATGAGTCCTATGCTGGATGCACACAGTCGAGAGCAGTGTGGGCCCGGGAATGACGCTGTCGCATTTCCGCATTTCCTGGCTGCTTTCGAAGGCTAAACTGGCTTGCAAAGAAATACATGGAAATAAGTGAAAACCACTTTTGCTCGATTGAGGAAAAAAAGTAGGTCATGTGGTAATTATTCATATAGGCCACCATAACACGTAATTATCTTTTTTCCCCAAAAATGTACAGCTCAAAAAATATATACACCAAAATTTAAGTGTTGGTTTCCTTAGATTTGTAATTTCAATAACTAAAACGTGTCATATCATTTGGGAAAAATTCCAAATACTTTTGGAAAGGATATTTACTTATTTGCTCGAAAGAATCTCCATTTTTAGTACTTGTTTAATGTATAGCTGCTGACCTTGGGGCTAATATCACAAACCCATGTGATAAAATGTTGCTACATGCATACAGATCTGCACGATGCTCCAAATATTTTCTGCATAATTTCAAGTTAACAAAAAGTAGTTTATGAGAAAACGCGACAAAAAGAAACCTTGGGAACATTTGCCTTTTTTATCTTCTATGTATTTCCAACAGTGCCGGATAAATTTCTCAGAGAGGTAAGGTTCTTCCTTCGCATTTTTATATGTTTTCTAGCATGTTTTAAGTAGAGATATTATTGGAATTGCATTGCAAAGGGTTGAAACAAAAAAATGCTTATAAGTCAAACTCCGCAGAAAATGACACTTGGACCATTTTTGTACTCGTGTCTCCCCTTTAAGCCGTCTTTGACGGAGTCTTACTAGTGTTTCTTGGGGCGTCCCTGACGTCTGTGAGGGTCCATGTTCTCCGTACTAAAGCTGCCGTCCTGCGGACACCTCTGTCTGTCGCTTCGCTCCTCTTCTATCGCGGCAGCAATAAGCTGAAGGGGAGAGAAGACAAGACACGGAGATGGAGCGATGAGCTGCACAGCACCTGTGCGTGAGTTTGTTTGTTCAGTCATCCACTGCAGCCAAAGAAACTTCCAGGTGTGACGGCTGTACGTACCACTGAACTCGGACTTCCGTGGCCGAGGAAGTGGGGTTGTTTCAGTGCAACAGTTTCTTGACTACCGTCAGAGCCATATCTGGAGAAAACATTACAGTACTTCATATACAGCATCATGAGAAACGCCGTGCATGCGAACCTATCACAAGAATCTCACAAGAGTATTATCCATTTTGTTGCCTCCGACTATTCACGAGGGAATTGCTGGGCTGCCCCTACAGCAAGTTCCAGTCTTTTGGAGTCAGGGCTTTTCAGAGCTCTGCACCCTGAGCTGTGAAACATCTTGCCTTCAGAAATTCCCCAGGCAGAAATTCCATCATCCTTCAAGAGATGAATGAAAACCAACTCATTTTCTCTGTGATAAGAAGCGGCACCTTTGTACATGATTCTGAAACTGGCGCTTAAGACATTGTTCGATATACATACACGTGTATGTCAGTGAAATAGTGGATGCCCTCCACGCCCTAAGTTTAACACAACAGAAATAGATCAACTCTGACTGAAGAAAAAACAGCATTTTTTCCTGATCAAATTTTGCTTGTGCAACGAATATGCGAGTGTGTGTGCATGTGCGTGCGTGCGTGTGTTTGTGTGTGTGTGCGCGCGCGCGTGCTCTGTGTGTTGTGTACCGTAAAACAAAATCCTTCTCAGGTCTTTGACTGCACTCATGCAAACTCCGCAACCCCGACGCAAAGATCTGCTTAAGGTCCTTCTATTTTCGGTCGACTGCGCAGAGTGGGTGGACGGCAGCTTTCAAAGGTCTCTCATGAGATCAGGCCGTCTGTGTTGGTGCAGGTTGTCTGGTGGACAGGATGCGAAGGAGAGATGTTCTCAAGAACATTGATCGGGGAGACGGACTACTTCGTCCCAATTCCGGACTACCCCTGCTCACTCTTGTAGAATTAGGTCTGCTTCTTGTCCCGCCCTGGCTGGGGAATCCAGAATGTAGACGGGGAAAGTTCCTCTTCCAGTAAAAGACCGACGGCCAGCTGGGGCAGATGAAGAGTGGGGCAATGGTGGGAATGAATACAGAGTGACGGTCCATCAGCACTGGCCACGGTGAATGAAGGAGTCAGATGGATGAGAAAGAGTGGGGAATTTGAAAGGTCGTAGGAATGGAGACATTAGGCTTGAGGAAGTGGATGAGGAGAGGTGGTTTGATGGGACTTTGAAGAAACAGTGGGAGGGTCAGGAGAAGGGTGGGTGGGATGGGGGATGCATAGGTAAATAGAGAGGGAGGATGATGGAAATGGATCCTGAGGAGTCCGCGCAAGCTGAGGCGAGGTGAAGTGAGGAAGAAGTCGTTTGCCTTATTAAATTAAGGTGATTGAGGTTTGATGCAGTGATGGGGTGACCCCTTCATGGATACCGTGCCTTGTTTAAAAACTATTGAAATTAATTTTGAATATCGTTCCATAAGCAGGCGTTCTTTTTGCCTATTGGCTGTTGAAAAGTTCGCCAACGTGGAAAATTTGGGACGCAGTATTTCTTCACGCGCGTTTTTTGGCAAAAGAATCGGTTCTTCTCAACATGTTTAGACAATGTACGATTTGCCACTGGACGCATTTGTCATCTATACTTTTGCTCATCTTTACATGAACAATTCGAAAATAATTGTTGGAACAGTTACCAGATGACTTATGTATAGGTCAGTATCAAATGGCATTGCGCAATGACACAATGGATCTTATCTTAAAGTAAACAATGGACAGAAAACCGCTCGAAATGAGTGATATCCTGCGACCAATCGGCAGCCAGCTGCGCACAATATTTAGACGCATGCATGTCTGAGAAGCGAAGATATGAGAGAGAAAACGACGACCGATTGAGATGACATATATGAAGAATATACGTCAGGTTGAATTGTATGCAAGTGCTAAAGTTAACAAGCACTGGATGGTGAAGAAATCGAAAGTGCAATCGGATAAATCTTCAGAAAGTACACATAGCTAGATTTGATTTAGAATTTACATAGCCGTGGGCGATAGGAACTAAGCGATGCTGAGGCAAAAGCATTGGTGGGTGGCAGGGTGATTAGAAAGAAACATTCTGGGATACAGAGGAAAAATCACCGATGGGTCCACTTGAATAAGCAGAAGTATAGGTGTGTGTTTGATGTGTATCCAGAGCCAAGTTCAATGAACATCGGATGGAAAAGTCGGGAGAGCACTGAAAAGGAAAAGAAGAACACACACACACACACAAGGTAAGCTCAGAAAAGATGTGAGATGAGGTTTACAGAATAAGGGCGTACAGTTGGCTGGGTGGAAGGGTTGGTGGGTAGCAGAGTACATTACGGAGACAGGAAACACAAGAAAACCCTGATAAGTTCAAAAATGGGGTGAGGTTGTGGTATGTTGTGGTGGTAGTAGTAGCAGTAGCTACAATAGTGCTAGTCGTAGTAGTAGTGCTAGTAGTAGTAGTAGTAGTAGTAGTAGTAATAGTGCTAGTAGTACTAGTGGTGCCAGCAGTGGTAGCAGTGCCAGTAGTGGTAGCAGTGCCAGTATTAGTGGTGGTAGCTGTGCCAGTAGTAGTGGTGGTAGCAGCAGTGCCAGTAGTAGTGGTGGTAGCAGTGCCAGTAGTAGTGGTGGTAGCAGCAGTGCCAGTAGTAGTGGTAGCAGCAGTGCCAGTAGTAGTGGTGGTAGCAGCAGTGCCAGTAGTAGTGGTGGCAGCAGTGCCAGTAGTAGTGGTAGCAGCAGTGCCAGTAGTAGTGGTGGTAGCTGTGCCAGTAGTAGTGGTGGTAGCAGTGCCAGTAGTAGTGGTGGTAGCAGTGCCAGTAGTAGTGGTGGCAGCAGTGCCAGTAGTAGTGGTGGTAGCAGCAGTGCCAGTAGTAGTGGTGGTAGCAGCAGTGCCAGTAGTAGTGGTAGCAGCAGTGCCAGTAGTAGTGGTGGTAGCAGCAGTGCCAGTAGTAGTGGTGGCAGCAGCAGTGCCAGTAGTAGTGGTGGCAGCAGTGCCAGTAGTAGTGGTGGTAGCAGTGCCAGTAGTAGTGGTGGTAGCAGTGCCAGTAGTAGTGGTAGCAGCAGTGCCAGTAGTAGTGGTGGCAGCAGTGCCAGTAGTAGTGGTGGTAGCAGCAGTGCCAGTAGTAGTGGTGGTAGCAGTGCCAGTAGTAGTGGTGGTAGCAGCAGTGCCAGTAGTAGTGGTGGTAGCAGCAGTGCCAGTAGTAGTGGTGGCAGCAGTGCCAGTAGTAGTGGTGGCAGCAGTGCCAGTAGTAGTGGTAGCAGCAGTGCCAGTAGTAGTGGTGGTAGCAGTGCCAGTAGTAGTGGTGGCAGCAGTGCCAGTAGTAGTGGTGGCAGCAGTGCCAGTAGTAGTGGTGGTAGCAGCAGTGCCAGTAGTAGTGGTGGTAGCAGCAGTGCCAGTAGTAGTGGTGGTAGCAGCAGTGCCAGTAGTAGTGGTAGCAGCAGTGCCAGTAGTAGTGGTGGTAGCAGTGCCAGTAGTAGTGGTGGCAGCAGTGCCAGTAGTAGTGGTGGTAGCAGTGCCAGTAGTAGTGGTGGTAGCAGTGCCAGTAGTAGTGGTGGCAGCAGTGCCAGTAGTAGTGGTGGCAGCAGTGCCAGTAGTAGTGGTGGTAGCAGCAGTGCCAGTAGTAGTGGTGGTAGCAGCAGTGCCAGTAGTAGTGGTGGTAGCAGCAGTGCCAGTAGTAGTGGTGGCAGCAGTGCCAGTAGTAGTGGTGGCAGCAGTGCCAGTAGTAGTGGTGGCAGCAGTGCCAGTAGTAGTGGTGGCAGCAGTGCCAGTAGTAGTGGTGGCAGCAGCAGTGCCAGTAGTAGTGGTGGTAGCAGCAGTGCCAGTAGTAGTGGTGGTAGCAGCAGTGCCAGTAGTAGTGGTGGCAGCAGTGCCAGTAGTAGTGGTAGCAGCAGTGCCAGTAGTAGTGGTAGCAGCAGTGCCAGTAGTAGTGGTGGCAGCAGTGCCAGTAGTAGTGGTGGTAGCAGTGCCAGTAGTAGTGGTGGTAGCAGCAGTGCCAGTAGTAGTGGTGGTAGCAGTGCCAGTAGTAGTGGTGGTAGCAGCAGTGCCAGTAGTAGTGGTAGCAGCAGTGCCAGTAGTAGTGGTGGCAGCAGTGCCAGTAGTAGTGGTGGTAGCAGCAGTGCCAGTAGTAGTGGTGGCAGCAGTGCTAGTCGTAGTAGTAGTAGTAGTAGTAGTAATAGTGCTAGTAGTACTAGTGGTGCCAGCAGTGGTAGCAGTGCCAGTAGTGGTAGCAGTGCCAGTATTAGTGGTGGTAGCTGTGCCAGTAGTAGTGGTGGTAGCAGCAGTGCCAGTAGTAGTGGTGGCAGCAGTGCCAGTAGTAGTGGTGGTAGCTGTGCCAGTAGTAGTGGTGGTAGCAGCAGTGCCAGTAGTAGTGGTGGCAGCAGTGCTAGTCGTAGTAGTAGTGCTAGTAGTAGTAGTAGTAGTAGTAGTAGTAGTAGTAGTAGTAGTAGTAGTAGTGCTAGTAGTACTAGTGGTGCCAGCAGTGGTAGCAGTGCCAGTAGTGGTAGCAGTGCCAGTATTAGTGGTGGTAGCTGTGCCAGTAGTAGTGGTGGTAGCAGCAGTGCCAGTAGTAGTGGTAATAGCAGCAGTGCCAGTAGTAGTGGTGGTAGCAGAAGTGCCAGTAGTAGTGGTGGTAGCAGCAGTGCCAGTAGTAGTGGTGGTAGCAGTGCCAGTATTAGTGGTGGTAGCAGTGCCAGTAGTAGTGGTGGTAGCAGTGCCAGTATTAGTGGTGGTAGCTGTGCCAGTAGTAGTGGTGGTAGCAGTGCCAGTAGTAGTGGTGGTAGCAGCAGTGCCAGTAGTAGTGGTGGCAGCAGTGCCAGTAGTAGTGGTTGTAGCAGTGCCAGTAGTAGTGGTGGTAGCAGTGCCAGTAGTAGTGGTGGTAGCTGTGCCAGTAGTAGTGGTGGTAGCAGCAGTGCCAGTAGTAGTGGTAATAGCAGCAGTGCCAGTAGTAGTGGTGGTAGCAGAAGTGCCAGTAGTAGTGGTGGTAGCAGCAGTGCCAGTAGTAGTGGTGGCAGCAGTGCCAGTAGTAGTGGTGGTAGCAGTGCCAGTAGTAGTGGTGGTAGCAGCAGTGCCAGTAGTAGTGGTGGTAGCAGTGCCAGTAGTAGTGGTGGCAGCAGTGCCAGTAGTAGTGGTGGTAGCAGTGCCAGTAGTAGTGGTGGTAGCAGTGCCAGTAGTAGTGGTGGTAGCAGTGCCAGTAGTAGTGGTGGTAGCAGCAGTGCCAGTAGTAGTGGTGGTAGCTGTGCCAGTAGTAGTGGTGGTAGCAGCAGTGCCAGTAGTAGTGGTGGCAGCAGTGCCAGTAGTAGTGGTGGTAGCAGCAGTGCCAGTAGTAGTGGTGGCAGCAGTGCCAGTAGTAGTGGTGGTAGCAGTGCCAGTAGTAGTGGTGGTAGCAGCAGTGCCAGTAGTAGTGGTGGCAGCAGTGCCAGTAGTAGTGGTAGCAGTGCCAGTAGTAGTGGTGGTAGCAGCAGTGCCAGTAGTAGTGGTGGTAGCAGCAGTGCCAGTAGTAGTGGTGGTAGCAGTGCCAGTAGTAGTGGTGGTAGCAGCAGTGCCAGTAGTAGTGGTGGTAGCAGCAGTGCCAGTAGTAGTGGTGGTAGCAGTGCCAGTAGTAGTGGTGGTAGCAGCAGTGCCAGTAGTAGTGGTGGTAGCAGCAGTGCCAGTAGTAGTGGTGGTAGCAGTGCCAGTAGTAGTGGTGGTAGCAGCAGTGCCAGTAGTAGTGGTGGTAGCAGCAGTGCCAGTAGTAGTGGTGGTAGCAGCAGTGCCAGTAGTAGTGGTGGTAGCAGCAGTGCCAGTAGTAGTGGTGGTAGCAGCAGTGCCAGTAGTAGTGGTGGTAGCAGCAGTGCCAGTAGTAGTGGTGGTAGCAGTGCCAGTAGTGGTGGTAGCAGTGCCAGTAGTAGTGGTAGCAGCAGTGCCAGTAGTAGTGGTGGCAGCAGTGCCAGTAGTAGTGGTGGTAGCAGCAGTGCCAGTAGTAGTGGTGGTAGCAGCAGTGCCAGTAGTAGTGGTGGTAGCAGCAGTGCCAGTAGTAGTGGTGGTGGCAGCAGTGCCAGTAGTAGTGGTGGCAGCAGTGCCAGTAGTAGTGGTGGTGGCAGCAGTGCCAGTAGTAGTGGTGGCAGCAGTGCCAGTAGTAGTGGTGGTGGCAGCAGTGCCAGTAGTAGTGGTGGCAGCAGTGCCAGTAGTAGTGGTGGCAGCAGTGCCAGTAGTAGTGGTGGTAGCAGCAGTGCCAGTAGTAGTGGTGGTAGCAGCAGTGCCAGTAGTAGTGGTGGCAGCAGTGCCAGTAGTAGTGGTGGTAGCAGCAGTGCCAGTAGTAGTGGTGGTAGCAGCAGTGCCAGTAGTAGTGGTGGCAGCAGTGCCAGTAGTAGTGGTGGTAGCAGCAGTGCCAGTAGTAGTGGTGGTAGCAGCAGTGCCAGTAGTAGTGGTGGTAGCAGCAGTGCCAGTAGTAGTGGTGGCAGCAGTGCCAGTAGTAGTGGTGGTAGCAGCAGTGCCAGTAGTAGTGGTGGTAGCAGCAGTGCCAGTAGTAGTGGTGGTAGCAGCAGTGCCAGTAGTAGGTGGTAGCAGCAGTGCCAGTAGTAGTGGTGGCAGCAGTGCCAGTAGCAGTGGTGGTAGCAGCAGTGCCAGTAGTAGTGGTGGTAGCAGCAGTGCCAGTAGTAGTGGTGGTAGCAGTGCCAGTAGTAGTGGTGGTAGCAGTGCCAGTAGTAGTGGTGGCAGCAGTGCCAGTAGTAGTGGTGGTAGCAGCAGTGCCAGTAGTAGTGGTGGTAGCAGCAGTGCCAGTAGTAGTGGTGGTAGCAGCAGTGCCAGTAGTAGTGGTGCAGCAGTGCCAGTAGTAGTGGTGCAGCAGTGCCAGTAGTAGTGGTGGTAGCAGTGCCAGTAGTAGTGGTGGCAGCAGTGCCAGTAGTAGTGGTGGTAGCAGCAGTGCCAGTAGTAGTGGTGGTAGCAGCAGTGCCAGTAGTAGTGGTGGTAGCAGCAGTGCCAGTAGTAGTGGTGGCAGCAGTGCCAGTAGTAGTGGTGGTAGCAGCAGTGCCAGTAGTAGTGGTGGCAGCAGTGCCAGTAGTAGTGGTGGCAGCAGTGCCAGTAGTAGTGGTGGCAGCAGTGCCAGTAGTAGTGGTGGTAGCAGCAGTGCCAGTAGTAGTGGTGGTAGCAGTGCCAGTAGTAGTGGTGGTAGCAGCAGTGCCAGTAGTAGTGGTGGTAGCAGCAGTGCCAGTAGTAGTGGTGGCAGCAGTGCCAGTAGTAGTGGTGGTGGCAGCAGTGCCAGTAGTAGTGGTGGCAGCAGTGCCAGTAGCAGTGGTGGTGGCAGCAGTGCCAGTAGTAGTGGTGGCAGCAGTGCCAGTAGTGGTAGCAGTGCCAGTAGTAGTAGTGGTAGCAGTGCCAGTAGTAGTGGTGGTGGCAGTGCCAGTAGTAGTGGTGGCAGCAGTGCCAGTAGTAGTGGTGGTAGCAGTGCCAGTAGTAGTGGTGGCAGCAGTGCCAGTAGTAGTGGTGGCAGCAGTGCCAGTAGTAGTGGTGGTAGCAGTGCCAGTAGTAGTGGTGGTAGCAGCAGTGCCAGTAGTAGTGGTGTAGCAGCAGTGCCAGTAGTGGTGGACAGTGCCAGTAGTGTGGTGCAGCAGTGCCAGTAGTAGTGGTGGTAGCAGCAGTGCCAGTAGTAGTGGTGGCAGCAGTGCCAGTAGTAGTGGTGGTAGCAGCAGTGCCAGTAGTAGTGGTGGTAGCAGCAGTGCCAGTAGTAGTGGTGGTAGCAGTGCCAGTAGTAGTGGTGGCAGCAGTGCCAGTAGTAGTGGTGGTAGCAGCAGTGCCAGTAGTAGTGGTGGTAGCAGTGCCAGTAGTAGTGGTGGTAGCAGTGCCAGTAGTAGTGGTGGTAGCAGCAGTGCCAGTAGTAGTGGTGGCAGCAGTGCCAGTAGTAGTGGTGGTAGCAGTGCCAGTAGTAGTGGTGGTAGCAGTGCCAGTAGTAGTGGTGGTAGCAGTGCCAGTAGTAGTGGTGGTAGCAGCAGTGCCAGTAGTAGTGGTGGTAGCAGCAGTGCCAGTAGTAGTGGTGGTAGCAGCAGTGCCAGTAGTAGTGGTGGTAGCAGCAGTGCCAGTAGTAGTGGTGGCAGCAGTGCCAGTAGTAGTGGTGGTAGCAGTGCCAGTAGTAGTGGTGGTAGCAGCAGTGCCAGTAGTAGTGGTGGTAGCAGTGCCAGTAGTAGTGGTGGCAGCAGTGCCAGTAGTAGTGGTGGCAGCAGTGCCAGTAGTAGTGGTGGTGGCAGCAGTGCCAGTAGTAGTGGTGGTAGCAGTGCCAGTAGTAGTGGTGGTAGCAGCAGTGCCAGTAGTAGTGGTGGTAGCAGCAGTGCCAGTAGTAGTGGTGGTAGCAGCAGTGCCAGTAGTAGTGGTGGCAGCAGTGCCAGTAGTAGTGGTGGCAGCAGTGCCAGTAGTAGTGGTGGCAGCAGTGCCAGTAGTAGTGGTGGTAGCAGTGCCAGTAGTAGTGGTGGTAGCAGTGCCAGTAGTAGTGGTGGCAGCAGTGCCAGTAGTAGTGGTGGTAGCAGCAGTGCCAGTAGTAGTGGTGGTGGCAGCAGTGCCAGTAGTAGTGGTGGCAGCAGCAGTGCCAGTAGTAGTGGTGGTAGCAGCAGTGCCAGTAGTAGTGGTGGTAGCAGCAGTGCCAGTAGTAGTGGTGGTAGCAGTGCCAGTAGTAGTGGTGGTAGCAGCAGTGCCAGTAGTAGTGGTGGTAGCAGCAGTGCCAGTAGTAGTGGTGGTAGCAGTGCCAGTAGTAGTGGTGGTAGCAGTGCCAGTAGTAGTGGTGTAGCAGCAGTGCCAGTAGTAGTGGTGGTAGCAGCAGTGCCAGTAGTAGTGGTGGTAGCAGTGCCAGTAGTAGTGGTGGTAGCAGCAGTGCCAGTAGTAGTGGTG
>JAWQFJ010005204.1:0-10000 GCA_034096865.1 Theodoxus fluviatilis
AGTAATAATTTCTTCGTCGTGAGACGAACACATAAAATTAGGAAACACTTCATTTGATAAATATTCAATAAATGTTTCTGTCAAGTCAGACAAATGAAAACGTTCAACATATGAAAGAAACTCAGGAAAAAAAAGTTTAACTTGGGAAAAAAAAGGCAAATCTTCCACGTTTCCCGCCACCCCACAACAGTTTTTTTTAAAAAAAAATCACAGAAGAGAAGAGGGGAGAGGAGAGGAGAGAGAGAGAGGGCAGAGAGAGAGAGGGAGGAAGAAAATGGGAGACCCAGGAGAAGACAGAAAGTGAGAGAAGAACCAGAGGAAGGAGAAGCAAGAAGAGAAGCGAGAGAAGTTAAGAGAGAGAGAGTAAGAGAGAAAGAGAGCGAGAGAGAGAGAAAGAGAGAGAGATTAAGAGAGAGTAAGAGATAATAAGAGAGTAAGAGAGAAAAAGAGATCGAGAAAGAGAGTAAGAGAGAGAGAGAGTAAGAGAGAAAAAGAGAGAGAGAGAGTAAGAGAGAGAGAGAGAGAGAAAGAGAGAGAGAGAGAGAGAGATCGTCAAACGTTAGTACAGTCTGAGCACTCAGCACAGACGCAACGCTAGACAAGCCCCTCTCTCTTTCTGTTCATGCCTCTTGCACAAGACAACCCAAGACAGCAATGTAAATACACGGTGCCTACCAGCGTGGCAGTCCTGGTCACCAGCAGAGACAGCTGCAGCAGCCAGAGTGAGATGAAACTAAGAGGCACTGCAATATACGGACACACCTCCTGGCAGCTTGCACGCACTCTGGGATAGGAGAATGGCTGTCCGTAAAGGCCTCAAGGCCTCCTCACGTGTGGACAGATTTCTGGTATCTTTGCTGTTTTCATAGGAAATGTCACAGTTGCAAGTGGAAACAATGTTTCGGGCGTGCTCGCACGTGGCAATGTTTCTAGCGACTATGATGTTTCCATTGGAAATGTGGCTATCGCAAGTCCCAAAACCAATATGATTTCGAGTGTCGCTCAATAGAAACACGTACTACTTAACCATGTCTGTCGGACACTCTCAAACAGCCAGTCAGATGGGTTCCTGCTTGTGAGGTAGAGACAGGCATGTGTCCAGCAAGATGTCGTAATGGCGGCCTACACTTGCTCGATTGGAAACTTCTGTGGCTTCTGCTACTTCATCTGTCACTTGTAGGATGTCCTGACGCCTAATTATGAATTTCTTATTCAGTTTTACATGACTGCATCTTTCTCATGTGTGCCATTTATTGCACAAACATGTTGTCGTCACAAGAAGAGCATCTGATTCGATCGGGTTAGAAGAAAATTAGACACAAACCCCAATTTGTATGACTCGGCGTTTAATTTCCTCATTGTGTTTGTGGGAAACTGAACGGTTGGGGATTTGTAAATCGAAAAGAAACACCACAATATAACTATGAGCACGATGTAACAGTGAAAATGGAAAGCCATCTTTAAACACACCCATTTTTGTGTAACAATTGTTGTCTAGTGAGTATCGTTGTCGTCTACCACGTGAATGACCCGGGTTCAACTTCCCGTCGACGTTCTCGACTGGGATTGTTTTATATCTCACCCCAGTTGTCATTTAACGTTTAGCCGGACACAAGGACATTTCGTGTCCTTTCAACAAAACTTGCCACGTGTGATGAGGCCTTTAAAGTTGCTGTGTCCGCCCTCTGTCACCCGCTCCAGAACTTTCCTCCCGCCTGCGAACAACCCACAACCCCTCCCCCGTTCCAACCACATCTGTCGCAAGGTAGATAATTACAAGTGAGCGATTTAGTTGTCACATGCAATTACCTCGCAAACTTTACCTTGTGCCCGACATCGCCATAGCTGTGTCTATAGGCTGGGTAGGAGCTGATTTAGTTTAAATTATTATCAGAAAAACGGAAAGGAACGCTCTGATATACACAAACAAAATATGCGTGCGCACACACACACAATCACGCAAGCAAGCGCGCACGCACACACACATGCAGAGAGAGAGAACGAACGAACATCATTCTTTATTTGTTTAGGCCTCTGGCCCATCACAACATACTTGTTTTTACATCACTCTGATTGTGCTGACGGCATCTCTTCTTCTTCTATAAATGCATGCAACAAGTACAGTGCCACAGATCTTATTGCATTGACATTGTCGGATGCCAGCACCATCGCAATATCAACACGTATACCTGGATCAAACAATTTAAAAACATATTTTGCCTTATATCTGCTTAGGCCGGGCATTTAAACAGGAAATTAATCTCATATTCATCCTCCTCATTGCATGAAGAAAGAAGGAAAGATCGTTGAGGATCATTTGAGAAGCGGTGTCTGTGGATGATTAACTCGCTAAAACCGGCACGAAAACGGACTAATACATCTTTAAGGATTCGCCGATCAACCGTGCACAAATACTGTTTCCGGCTGTAAACACATTTGAATTGCCTATAAAAGGCATACCTTTCACTGTTTGCAAGGGAGTTGTACCAAACTTGTATATATTCGGTTAGGCCTATTAGCAATTCTCGCTTGCAGGCCTGTAGCTGAATGACTTCCACATTCGAACAGTCATTGAGACCCCACAATTCTGACGAGTACATGAGAATAGGAAATATTTGCGCATCAAAATTTTTTAAGAAGACGTTCGGCAAAACATCACCGAATTGTTTTACACACTTGATGACCTGAAGCAAACCCGCTTTTGCCCTCTCCACTGGGTCTAGTTGTAAAGTATTATATGACAGTCGTGTTGAGAAAATTGCTCCTCGGTTTTTGCATTCATTTACGACCTCCAACCTCTTGCCATCTAATACCCATTTTTCATGTTCGGCAAGAAACCCACCATTTTGAAACACTAAAACCTTTGTTTTGTCGGATTTTACAACCAAACCGAGCTTGCTTGCTTCTTCCACTAGTACCCTGAGCTGGTTCTGCAGACCTACAGGGGTGTCCGCGATAAGTACAATGTCGTCAGCGAACAGTAGTAAATACACAGCTACAAAATCGGGCATCAGCTCAACACCATGTTTGCCGTTTTGAATCACCATCTTGGATACACACGTGCTCAGTAGAAAAACTATAATTGGACTGGTTTGGTAACCTTGTTTCAGGCCCCTTTTGCACTCATACCGAACAGTATATCGTCCATTGCATCTTACACAATACCAAACTGAAGAATACATGCCCTGAACCATTTTCAACATCCTACCTGTCATCCCATGCATTCTCAGTACCTCCCACAATGCTTCGCTGTCCACCTAATCAAAGGCTTCATAAAATCGACGAACCCCGTGTATAGCTTACGTCTCCTGGCAAGATATTTCTGTACAGTACTGTGAAGAATGAACATGCTATCAACGGTGGAATACCCTCTTCGGAAACCGGCCTGTTCTTCCACTATCAGATCGTTCGCCTCTGCCCAGGACATCAGCATCTCGGTAAGTATGGAAGTGAAGGCCTTGCAGAAAATACTAGTTAAACATATACCTCTGTAGTTATCTGGGTTAGATGGGTCGCCTTTTTTGTGTATAGGTACAATAATCGAGTTTGTCGATGCTTTGGGATACTGGCCTCTTGAGAATATCAGATAGAAAAATGTACATATCGTTGGTATAAAGGATTGCGATGTACATTTCAACATTTCACCTTTGTATTTCATCCTCACCACCTACGTTATCCACTTTAAGCTTTTTTATAGCTGCAACAATTTCATCGTCAGTGATATCGGCATTCAGAAACGACAATTTCTCCTCAGACGACACAGTAGCAAACTCAACAATCTCCGGAGGATGGACAGGACCAGCAGACTGAAAAACTTCCCGGAAGTGATTTAACCATGTGTTACAAGATATATGGCCGACAGAGGATCTCTTAGCACCCAAAAGTCTAATCTCATGCCAAACTTAGCAGAATCATTTATGTTCTTCAAGATGCGCAATGTGATCATCTCCCTATGACATCGAATTTTTTTCTTTAATCATTTGTTTATAGTACTTCCTGTACATGATATACTCCAGTTTCACCAATGGGGACATGTTGCGCGTGTACAATCTCTAAAGGGACCTTAACTTGACTTTGCAGATCTGCACTCTATGATCAAACCATGGGTGACCAAATATTATTTTCCCATACGTAGTATTTTTTTCTCATACCTTCAGCAGCTTGTACAAAGCACCCCGTGATTCTGTCACACATATCATTGATATCTCAATTCTCAGAGGCTTGGGACCACCAAGTTCTAGCTCTCTAAAGTTCAGATTTAGTTGATCGGCAAATCGCATAGACAGCTGTTCACTCCATATGAGCTTACTTGAGGCAATGTCGTATGTATCGTCAGATTAATTTGTATCAGGTTTGATACTTAGTTCTAGGCACAAGTGGGGTTGACAACACGTTCTCCTTAACGTACATTGACACACAGAAAGGCAACAAATCATTTCAAACTAGAGTGAGAAGAGAGAGAGAGAGAGTAAGAGAGAAAGAAAAAGAGAGAGAAAGAAAGGGTAAGAGAGAGGAATAGAAAGAGAGAGGAAGAGATAGATAGAGGGAGAGTAAGAGAGAGAGAGAGATGGAGAAGAGAAGAGAATTAAAGAGAAGAGAGAAGAGAGTAAAGAGAGAAAAGAAAGAAAAAAGAGAGTGAGAGAGAGAAAAGAGAGAGGAGAGAAGAGGAGAGAGAGAGAGAGAGAGAGAGAGAGAGAGAGAGAGAGAGCATCAAACGTTAGTACAGTCTGAGCACTCAGCACAGACGCAACGCTAGACAAGCTCCTCTCTCTTTCTGTTCATGCCTCTTGCACAAGACAACCCAAGACAGCAATGTAAATACACGGTGCCTACCAGCGTGGCAGTCCTGGTCACCAGAAGAGACAGCTGCAGCAGCCAGAGTGAGACGAAACCAAGAGGCACTGCAATATACGGACACACATACTGGCAGCTTGCACGCACTCTGGGATAGGAGAATGGCTGTCCGTAAAGGCCTCAAGGCCTCCTCACGTGTGGACAGATTTCTGGTATCTTTGCTGTTTTCATAGGAAATGTCACAGTTGCAAGTGGAAACAATGTTTCGGGCGTGCTCGAACGTGGCAATGTTTCTAGCGACTATGATGTTTCCATTGGAAATGTCGCTATCGCAAGTCCCAAAACCAATATTATTTCGAGTGTCGCTCAATCGAAACACGCACTACTTAACCATGTCTGTCGGACACTCTCAAACAGCCAGTCAGATGGGTTCCTGCTTGTGAGGTAGAGACAGGCATGTGTCCAGCAAGATGTCGTAATGGCGGCCTACACTTGCTCGATTGGAAACTTCTGTGGCTTCTGCTACTTCATCTGTCACTTGTAGGATGTCCTGACGCCTAATTATGAATTTCTTATTCAGTTTTACATGACTGCATCTTTCTCATGTGTGCCATTTATTGCACAAACATGTTGTCGTCACAAGAAGAGCATCTGATTCGATCGGGTTAGAAGAAAATTAGACACAAACCCCAATTTGTATGACTCGGCGTTTAATTTCCTCATTGTGTTTGTGGGAAACGGAACGGTTGGGGATTTGTAAATCGGAAAAAACGACACAATATCTCTATGAGCACGATGTAACAGTGAAAATGGAAAGCCATCTTTAAACACACCCATTTTTGTGTAACAATTGTTGTCTAGTGAGTATCGTTGTCGTCTACCACATGAATGACCCGGGTTCAACTTCCCGTCGACGTTCTCGACTGGGATTGTTTTATATCTCACCCCAGTTGTCATTTAACGTTTAGCCGGACACAAGGACATTTCGTGTCCTTTCAACAAAACTTGCCACGTGTGATGAGGCCTTTAAAGTTGCTGTGTCCGACCTCTGTCACCCGCTCCAGAACTTTCCTCCCGCCTGCGAACAACCCACAACCCCTCCCCCGTTCCAACCACATCTGTCGCAAGGTAGATAATTACAAGTGAGCGATTTAGTTGTCACATGCAATTACCTCGCAAACTTTACCTTGTGCCCGACATCGCCATAGCTGTGTCTATAGGCTGGGTAGGAGCTGATTTAGTTTAAATTATTATCAGAAAAACGGAAAGGAACGCTCTGATATACACAAACAAAATATGCGTGCGCACACACACACAATCACGCAAGCAAGCGCGCACGCACACACACATGCAGAGAGAGAGAACGAACGAACGAAATTATTTTTTTGTTTAGGCCTCTGGCCCATCACAACATACTTGTTTTTACATCACTCTGGTTGTGCTGACGGCATCTCTTCTTCTTCTAAATGCATGCAACAAGTACAGTGCCACAGATCTTATTGCATTGACATTGTCGGATGCCAGCACCAT
This sequence comes from Theodoxus fluviatilis, assembly GCA_034096865.1. Lineage (NCBI taxonomy): Eukaryota > Metazoa > Mollusca > Gastropoda > Cycloneritida > Neritidae > Theodoxus > Theodoxus fluviatilis. The sequence goes on from JAWQFJ010005204.1 coordinate 6,325, forward strand.
CGCAATATCAACACGTTTAGCTGGCTCAAACAAATTAAAAACATAATTTTGCCTTATATCTGCGTAGGCCGGGCATCTAAACAGGAAATGAATCTCATCTTCATCCTCCTCATTGCATGAAGGACGAAGGAGAGACCGTTGAGGATCATTTGAGAAGCGGTGTCTGTGGATGATTAACTCGCTAAAACCGGCACGAAAACGAACAAATACATCTTTAAGGATTCGCCGATTAATCGAGCACAAATACTGTTTCCGGCTGAAAACGCATTTGAATTGCCTATGGGATATTCTCACTTCTGAAACGGAAATGCAGCCCAAGTTTTGTCCCTTTACGTCCCTTAGTTCCGGTAGACTGGTAAAAATAGAAGCTCATGGGATGATCGCTAGATCGTGGCAAAAGGATGACATTAAAGCATGCAAAAAGATTAATTAGATTAAAAACTAATCGAAAATAGTCATATTAGACTGTTTTAACGTATACTTTCTGCACAAAACCCACAGAAGATAAGTAAACAAACCTCACCGTACGTAGTTATAGCTGGCTAGCAGACGTACGCGATCGAACCATAGTCACTACGCTAGCAGACGATCGAGCTAGTGTGATATAATGTTTCATGTAAAGCTCGAATGAGTAGCAGCAGATAACTGTTTAGTTCTGGCTTGAATTGACAATTTCGTTTCCCGGCCTGGTCTGGCGAGGACCGAAAATTCACTATCATCCAGTCGATCAACTTGCGCGCACTCGTATCGGCGTAATGTATAACTTCACGTAGTTCGGCTTGTGGAGATGATATTATTAACCGTAGATTTTAGTTGTGCGGGGTAGACCACCCGCCAAAAATTTTGAATAGTGCTTTTGATATCAATGTTTAGTAATTATTGTCGGATCAGATAGCGAAACGATCACAAGCAACTTAAACGAGCTTGGGGGCAGCGCTTACGTTTGATTCGGCAGCTGCAGTCCAACTCATCTGTCAATCGTGTCTGACATCACACTTTGAGATTTCAATAACTTCATGAAGTTGCAGTAGTTGCTTGTTTGCTGGAATGCCATGTAGCTTGACAACTTTTCCATCAATAATTTTGCCACGATGGTTATGGCAAATGACACAGTACTGTTTTCCACCCCCACATACTTTGAGCGATCTATAGTATTCAGTGCAGACGAAATATTCGAGAACGCAACCGGCAGCTGCAGTCGAATTCGATCGGTCAATCGATGTCTGACATCACACTTTGAGATTTCAATAACTTCATGAAGTTGCAGTAGTTGCTTGTTTGCTGGAATACCATGTCGTATCAGATAGTGAAACGATCACTCGTGCATCGAGTTTTGATGCGATTGCGAGACCACGACACTCCCCGCAGGTGTGTTTTGTTTGCGTTGTAAAGTTTGAGTACTAGCTGTAAGTGTAAAAATAGTCACTTATTAATATAATCGGTGATTTTAGTTGTAATGAAACTTTTTGTGTGTTTTAATGCCATTTTCTTGTCATTATCGACCCGATCTTACAAGTTAGGCCTAAAGGCTATACATTACGCCGTGCGGGCAAGTTGATCACTCGACTCGATTTGATAGTGAATTTTCGGTCCTCGCCAGACCAAGGAAACGAAATTGTCAATTCAAGCCAGAACTAAACAGTTATCTGCTGCTTCTCATTCGAGCTTTACATGACACAGTACTGTTTTCCACCCCCACATGCATGTACTTTGAGCGATCTAGCAAATGTCTATTCAGTGCAGACGCTTCGAGAATCGACCGGAACTAGGTGATTCTACCTAACGCGTTGTTTTTCGACAGAGAGCGCCGAAGATAACTCCTGCAGGGTACGTTAATGAGAATGTCCCATAGAAGGCATACCTTTCACTGCTTTCAAGGGAGTTGTACCAAACTTGTACATATTCTGTTATCAGGCGTTCCCGCAGCTCCTTTAGAAATTGCTTCTCATTATGTACATATTGCATTATCCACAACTTTTCAAAATTGTGTTTACACAGCAATGCTTTTATATCCTGCGCCCAATTATTATCACGAGACTGTAACAGCATGTTGTATACCTTACGAGGGTATCTAGTTGAGTCCATTTGCAAGATTCGTAACCAATATTTAATTGCACGTATCCTGGCATTCATGAATAAAAGAAATCTGCATGTTTCGCCATAGGTAATTAGGTTTGGCGCCGGTGTTGATAAGTGTAAAAAACGTTTTAAGGCCTGTAAGTGAATGATTTCCACATTTGAACAGTCATAGAGGCCCCACAATTCTGAAGAGTACATGAGGAGAGGAGATATCTGCGCATCAAAAATTTTAAATAAGACGTTCGGCGAAACATCACCCACTTTTATTACACACCGGATGACCTGAAGCAAGCCCGCTTTTGCACACACAGAGAGAGAGAAGGAGAGAGAGAGAGAGAGAGAGAGAGAGAGAGAGAGAGAGAGAGAGAGAGAGAGAGAGAGAGAGAGAGAGAGACTGACGGACGGACGGACGGACGGAGGGAGGGACATTGGCTTTGACTTTGACTTGATTATTGTTAGGCCGGCGGCCCGTCACAATGTTACAATATTTTTGGGAAGCATTGACAATGTGTTACATAATAGACAAAATACATTTCGAAAACAAACAAAGAGTATGGTAGATTGTGGCTGCTATCCACACACACACACACACACACACACACACACACACATATATATATATATATATATATATATATATATATATATATATATATATATGATATTTACAGAGATATACTTAGTGGGATACATCGTCAATATGTTGCCGACGGTACTTCATGGCATAGTAGATGAACATGGCAACTTCTTTCGTTTTTATATATCCTTGACCGTTTATTAGGAATTCAATCGCAAGGTTTCTAGTATTAATGTATTCTATGTAACTCTTCAGGTACCTCTCTCTAAGCTCATTACATAGGGAGCATTTCAGCAAGAAATGAGTTTCGTCTTCAATAAAATTTCCGCAGAATGGACAGCGTTTCTCTTCGTTATTGAACATATTACTTCGTAATTCGTTTCTTCCTAATTTAGAGCGCGTAAATGCTACTCTAAATGTTTTAATATTGATGTTACTTAAGTACTTTTCACACTGGAAATCATGTTTAAAAGAGTGTATTGCGCAAATCGATCACTGAAATTGATCTTGCAATGCCATTCTTGCATATATAGCAGTCTTGGAGCCTGATCTTTAACATTTTAAAGAAACTTTTTTCATTAGAGATTTCTCTAATGTGCCATACAAAGGCAAAACTCGACGCACAGACATTCTTCAATAGATTTTAGCCAGTTGAGTTCGTCGGGAATAGTTGCACTGGATGGCATAAAAAGTGCTTGCTTGGGTAGCCGATCATCTGGAATATTCAACACTTTGAACCAATATATCACAGCTCTATCGTTAACCTTTAAGAGGTATATTACCAGTAGTTGAAACATCCGTCCATCTTTCCTTCTGTTGCACGATCTATATATTTACCTGAAAAACTGATTCTTATAGGGGACACCTCAGTATACTAAGTTTAACGCGTCTAGACACGAGCTGCAAAGAATGTTTTGCCACAGGGAGACAACTCTCATTAGAAAACCGCCTACTTCCTCTTAAATCCACATTTCAGTCTTTACCTGGTGTCAAAAGTTTTCCTGTGGAGGACCACCCACC
>JAWQFJ010005204.1:15000-17500 GCA_034096865.1 Theodoxus fluviatilis
CTTTCCCTACTCTCTCTCTCTCTCTCTCTCTCTCTCTCTCTCTCTCTCTCTCTCTCTCTCTCTCTCTCTCTCAAGATCCCAGATGATCGAAACTGGGCAAAGTTAGTTGCAAATGTAATATGCAAGGCCGGCTATGCGTATATCTGGAGAAATGGAGGCACTACTACTGAGAGAAGTTTCCTTGTAAACTTGAAAAATAGGCTGCAAGTTTGCTATAGGCAGAGTTGGAACAGCAAAATTCGTGAAAGTGAAAGATTCAGAATGTTTCGATCCTTCAAAAGAACCTTAGAAAGTGATAAATACTTAGAATACATTGAGATTAAAAAATTCAGAGATGTATTTATCCGGTTTAGATTTGGAGTGAATGATTTACTTGTTAATAAACAATCTATGCGCAGCCACAATATAGACCAATATTGCCTCCTTTGTGGTGAGATTGAGAATGAGAAACATTTTCTATTTTATTGTCCTTTGTATAATGATCTACGTAATAAATACATAAATGAATACATCAAATATCCAGAAGCTGCTGATGCCACCTTTTTGATAGATGGACGTGGATACATGAAAACACGCAAGGTAGCAATGTATCTTTATTATGCCTTCCGATTACGAGACCAATTTCTTGCTAGTTTAGAACATGACCATGAACAATAATGTTATGATGAAAGAATGTGCGTTAATACTATATTTATACTGTTTCCATTGTTTGATTGTTACCGATATGTACTAGCCAATGTGTTCACTTGGATTGTACACCTTGTTTCAAATTGTGGCTCAAGTATACTGGCTCCTCAAAAAGAAGCAAGTCATGTACATGTATGTATTGTTGTGATGGGCCGGTGGCCTAAACAATAACATCAATCAAATCTAATCAATCAAATCTCTCTCTCTCTCTCTCTCTCTCTCTCTCTCTCTCTCTCTCTCTCTCTCTCTCTCTCTCCCTCTCCCTCTCTTTCTGTCTCTCTGTCTGTGTGTCTGTTTGTGTGCCTGTGTCTCTGTCTGTGTGTCTGTCTGTGTGTCTGTCTGTGTGTCTGTTTGTGAGTCTGTCTGTGTGTCTGTGTGTCTGTCTGTCTGTCTGTCTGTCTGTCTGTCTTTTTGTCGGTGTGTCTGTGTGTCTGTCTGTCTGTGTGTCTGTGTGTCTGTCTGTCTGTCTGTCTGTGTGTCTGTCTGTCTGTCTGTGTGTCTGTCTGTCTGTGCGTCTGTCTGTGTGTCTGTCTGTTCGTCCCTCTCTCTCTCTCTCTCTCTCTCTCTCTCTCTCTCTCTGTCGGTGTGTCTGTCTGTCCGTCCGTCCGTCCGTCTCTCTCTCTCTCTCTCTCGTGGCCGCACGTGTGTGCGCATACATAAATAAGTCACAACTATTGGAATGGCCAATGCCCCTCATTAAGGAAATCCTATCCCCAGTGGACAGGGAGTGCAAGATTCTTCGTCGGCGCTAACAATGAAATCTTTGCTCGTAAACTGTTTAAGTAAAGGGGGGGGGGGGAGGTAGGGGGGTATACATATGCGTATATACGTTTGAACATGCATGTTTGTTCACGTGTGCAAGCGCGCTTCTTTTATATATACATGTATATGTGTGTGCGCGCATGCACATCTATGTGTGTGCATGTGCCTATAGATGTATGTGCGTTTCAGGAAACATACACATATATTAGATACCTCATTGATGTTCTCAAAGCGTCTGTGCTGGACAGGCATTCATCTATGCCACACACATCCTCCCATGCAATTCCCAAGGGACGTCAAGTTTTGAAATGCCATCGAAAATTCCTTCGTGGAGGAGAGCGTTCTTCCATATATTATACGCTCTCACTCTAGCGCAGCCTGGCGTGCACTTGAAAGTACAGGGACAATCCAAAGCCTGGCTACAAAGACCCTGCAGAGACGGGGAACCGACCATTGTCCTCGTGAACTCCGGCTATCTGCCCGACACGGTTCAGCAGCGGAGTTCCGCCAACTCAGCAGTTGTCCTCGTAAGTCAGGACACAGTCGGGCACGGCTGTCTGACCACACATGCGTCACAGCGGTCAGTCTCGAGATGAAAGCCCCACCAGGCCCAAATGGACCATCACGCGACCAGCCAGTGCACCGGAAATAGACAGCGTTTTGCGCATGCGTTGAGTTTTTGTCGTTCACAAACTTTATACGACGAAGTCTTTTAAAAATTGGTCTGAATTTATAATAAAGTTAAAACTAAATCGGGAGAAAGCGTTCTAGGAGAGTAGCGATTTTGAGGGTTTCAATACAGATAGGTGTGGTGACAGTGATGGTATTGGAACTGAAGCAGCTGCAGTAACAGCGGTTGCAGCAGCCTTAGAAGATGGTAAACGTTGCAAATGTACATAATTTTCTAGAATCTAATCATTTTTCAAACAGATTGGAAACAAACAAATGAATTAACTAACAAATGTAAGAACAGAACAAGCAAACGAGTAAGCAAACAATCACACCAACAAACAAACAAAATTCCCACTAACTGTGTCCAAATGTAACACCG
>JAWQFJ010005204.1:25000-38278 GCA_034096865.1 Theodoxus fluviatilis
GTTAAGACGAATGCTAACCTCTAAGGTTTTATTTCATTTCTTCTTGACCTAGGAGCAAACATATCATTAATACTTGGATGTTGAAGCTGCAATAAAGTTTTTGTGCTGAATAGTTTATCTTTGTGGCTCTTTTTCTGAATGAGTTTTGGTGTCAAGTTAAGATGAGACTCCAAACTGTCTTCTTCAAATTCAACTAAACTAAAGATTACATTCAGGGTTTTTTTTCTGTACAGTTTACAATCACCTAATGCATCATATTTATGGGAAATGAAGAGTGTATCATTACTGTATCAGAAAGTTTATTTTAAAATAGATGTGTCACACCAATACTCAGCACCTCTGTACTCTTGACCATTTGCAGGACACGCTGGGCTCGGATAGGGGGATGGAAGTGAGACTGAGGAGGTGAATGGAGCGAGAATGAGATGGCACTGGTGTCTCCTAACTTCATTAGCGAAGTCAATGGTCACTCTGCGCTGTCCACAGTGGGGTCAGCAGCAGTCACCCGGTCTTTCCAAGCCTCAACTCTCCAGCATTGGTGGCTGCTCAGTCTTCGGACACTTGGACCCAGAGTTTGCGATGCGGAGAGAACTAATGCCAGGACCTCTGCTGCCCCTGCAAGCGCTTCCCTTTCATGATGAGTGTGAGGGCTCTAAGTCCCGCTACGTCATGCAAAGATTTCCTGTAGGCCTGTTACGAGCTCAATGAGGGAGAACGCTTTTTTACCTGAGCTTCGTGGCAAATGCAAAGCAAAAAATTGAAAGAGGAAACAATAACACTGTGTGGAGAGTGAGGTGCATGGAAACGAATATAAAATGCTACATGTAGGTAGAAAGTGGCCGCGCAAAATCGAATCGATACTTGAAGCCCCGCCGTGCAAGAGGCGATTGCAAACGCTCCGCACTGGCGCTCTCAGCGTATGTTATTGTAGCAGCCAATCGCGGTTCGCATTGTTGGAGCAAGGGCATCAGCAGTGCTCTGCGATTAGGAGATATTTATGTTGTGTGGACGTGTTGTTGAATCGCCGCGTGTGCAAACGGGCTTAAGAGGCACATGCATTTTTTTCTTTCAACTTGTAGAATGACTAACATCAAGCCCTCACTGGAATCAAGCGATCAAATTCGCCACATATTGTGAAATTATGCCGCAAGAAAAACTTGTCCAACATGACGACTTTTTCGTGCCTGGGCATGGGTGAAGATTAAAAGGTAAAGGTCGGACACTGTGACTGAAATAGTTAATAAGAGGATAGAAAGAAAGAACAGATGTGGTGTTTTTTAATGGCTGCGAGAATTTGCTTTAAAATATGTTGTTGCGCCGTTGCGAAGGCCTTATTGACGGTTGAATGCAGTCACCATTTTGTTATTATAATTGCCGCTCCGTGGTTATAAAGACGTTTATTTTCTTAAGCGCAATGGCAAGTAAATCAAGTTGAATTTCGTTCAATGCAACTTCCAAAAAGCACATAAAATGACAATGAGAAACATTGGAAGAATTTCGAACAAGAGAAGAAACAGATACCATCCGGATAGTGATATTCGAGGATAATTAGTCTTCATTTTTAACCCTCAACATAATAAAAACTTCACATAGGAATATGACTATCAGAGAAGTGAAAAAGAAAGATAAGACCACCAGATTTATGTATTCAGTCCTGGACCAAACAATACTTTTAGAAATCAATATTGAAAAGAACAAATATTACCTAGTCTACCTTCGAAAAAGACGCAAAGTTTATCTCCATGCACAGTGGATATAGCTACTTCGAGGTGTTCGCTTGTTTTCATCCAGTGAATGAAATAAGTGGTTCGTTATGGGGCTACATGCGATTTTATATTCCAACGCAGTTTATGTTCGGGCTACGGTTGCCAGGACGTGGCCACGCTAATGACTGAGCTGACGACCAGTGTGATGGCCAGAGTGATGGTCAGTGGACATCCTGCTACTGCGTTGAGGACAGACAGGCGTCTACTAGGGCGTCACCGTGTCCAGTGGTAATCGCTCGCCAGGGTCACCTGGTAGTAAAGGCTGAATCTCAGCGTGGGTCAAAGTCTTCCTCCTCCACCTCGTCTCAACTCTGCATGTGAATGAAACTATGAACTTCACTTCATATCCCTCCAGCATATTCCTGGTGAGCTTTGAGTGCTGGTTCATATAGTATTTCTTCCCCTGCCCGTCTGTCTCTGTGAACGCGACCAGATGTAAAAATGCGTCTCACTGTGAGTCTGTATGTGAGTCCGTGGGTTTGTCTGTCGGTGTGTCTACGTGTTTCTGTTTATTAGATTATGCTTGTGTGTAAATCTCCCACTAACTCTTTTATTCATAAACACGCGAGAGCGCATGAATAATCGCATGCACGCGCGCGCGCGAGCACATACACACACACACGCTCACATACACGCATATATGCACACATACACATACATATGCACATAAACACGCACACACACATACACCTCTATCTTCTTCAACCATGGTGGCGCTTCCATGCTCATCATTTCAGCATTTGATGTGACAAGACTAAGACCAGTCCCATATCTCTTCGCATCCGCCATGTTGGATGTCCTCGACACTTCAAACCCCACAGAGAGCTCCGCCTGACGACCTCAAGTAATTCGATGGAACCGCTTGTCACATCTCCCGCCTCCTTCTCCATCATCTTCACCCCTGCATCCCTGCGTTTTCCCTTTTCCAGCGCCCTCCCTGCCCCCACACGTCCAACCTTGCCCTGCCTTGCCCTGTCTGCTCTGGTAGCTGTGATGAAGTCCATGCTGCTAGGAACGACAGGCTTTTCTGTAAATGTTTGCCCGTCTTTCACCATTTTGGCAACGCTTTGAAACGGTTGGAGTATGCTTGAGGTGCGTTCATCTTCACAACAAAAGACACGTTTAAAAAAAAACAATTCACAGGAACATCTAGGGCTGCAAGATTGATTGAGTCACATGTCTTACACACAGTAGTCTCTGAACATAGCAGTGATGGTTTTCAATCCCTCCTCGGTCCTTTTTACCAATACTTTTTTTTCCCATTTCCCTCGCGGATAATTCCATGTTCTCCACTTCCACAAGGTATCCATACTAATTAATGAGAACATTCATATAATTTTTATGGACGTAGGTATCATCTGAGTATGACCTTTGTTGAAATAACAACAGGAGGACATATGAAAAGTACACCTTCTCGGAGGTTTGTTGACTACTCCCCTCCCCTCCCCTCCCACCTCTGTCTGCCTGCCTGCCTGCCTGCCTGCCTGCCTGCCTGCCTGCCTGCCTGCCTGCCTGCCTGTCTGTCTGTCTGTCTGTCTGTCTGTCAGTCTCTCTCTCTCTCCCTCTCTCTCTTTCTTTCTCTCTCTCTCTCCCTCCCTCTCTCTCTCTCTCTCTCTCTCTCTCTCTCTCTCTCTTTCTCCCTCTCTCTCTTTCAGGCGCGCGCGTACCCCATCAATTAATCTTTCACCTTGTGCAACTCGCAGAGCGGTGCCTTGACTATCTGGATGAATTATCCCATCGCTCCATCTCGTTCCACACCACCTTTATTTGTCTGCCTTTGTTCTTCAGCCTGCACAAGCTCTTTTCATTCACATCTTTTGCTTCTGCTTTCACTGAGATTCAGTCGTGACTTCATTCACCCCCCAAAAATACAGTCCCTCTCGTTCCATGTGACCAAGGTATTGAGAAATACACTGCTGATGTATATTTAATTGTCAGAATTTAGTTTTTGGCTTATCATCAGAATGTTATGCTGAAATAATTGTTGTTCGTGTGAACTGTCATTCAGTTGAAAACCATCTAAATGTGTTTTTTTAAAGTAAACAAAGTTTAATTGTGAAATACTTTGAAGCATTGTCACGTCCATTGTTTAGACAAACTATAACTTCTGAGAGCAAAATTCTTGTAGCGATCGATGTCTAGAATCCTGCCAGATGTTGTTGAAAACAAAGTACTTACATGCATGCTACATTACTATATGTTTGTCTTCCAGCTCTCGACGCGACACACGAAGGCTATCGTATCGATTTAATTCCTTAATTGCCTACAATAAAACTGTTTTTCCGCTGAAGACTGTCAGTCTGCCCCGGTGCTACAGCAAGAGCGTGCTGCCAGTGTGTGGGACTGGAGGCAACTCTCTCGCTGTCTGTTCCCCACACGTCTCACCATTCGGACTGGACGGAGAGTTAAATTTTATTATCACTACAAAGTGGACTTTGTGGTCGATGTAATGACTGGATAGTCGGGACGAGATGGGAGGGGGAAAGGGAGGGGGGAGAGGCAGTTAGAGAGGGGATAGAGGATGAGCACTGGGGAACTAGAGGATGCGGGAGATCAAAGACATACGTCTGACCCAGCAGCTTCTCTGTATACAAGGAGTTTAGCTCTGCTTGAAAGAGGGAACTCTGCGTGAGACAGACAGGGTACACTACCTCGAGGCCTTCCTCATCAGCTGGAGGTCATGGTCACCAAAGTTCACTCGCCCGTGTTTGTTGATGAAGAGGAAATGTCGGATTCAGTCAACATTTTGTCGTTTCTGATGTAAATACGCAGATTTCTCTCTCATATTTCCGTGTATTGAACTATTTGAACGCAGTTTTCTTTAAAGTTATCGTTTAAATGAATTATCTTTCTTTAATAAACTCGTACTTTTATGGCCGTTCACGAAATAATTATTTTCGATTTTCTGTACACCGTATTATTATCTCTTTAGAATGTCAAAAGATAAGGTCCTTGTAGGTTTCTTCGTCTTTTCGATGGCGAAGTCTTTAATAAATAAATTACAAAGTCATTGAATTCTCTATTGAAAATTTGTAATGGTGATATATGTCTTTTCTGCAATTCTTCTATGTGCCATGTCTTAAAACCATTACAGACAATGACTAAGCGGTTAAAAAAAAAATCGAAATAGTGGTCTCTTTATAACATATTCCAATCTGGATATTGGATCTTTGTCAAGAGTTCCTGCTTGGGCCGAGTCGTCTGCTCCGCCTCTGAGAAAACGTTGTTGATGATGTAACCAGACATGGGAACATCCTCAATTACGTATCAAACACACTCCTTTCAGCAATCTGTCCGCAACGCCAGCAGCAGAACAAAGAAGCGACCGGTCGCTGTCGGGCGAGCTCTGTCGACATCGGGATTACGGCGGAATTTCGCCGAGAGTGCGAGGCTCAGCAGACCTTTTTGCTCGCCACGTTTCTAAACCTGATGGAAAGTGGCTGCGTCGTGACAGAAGCCGCGCATCTGCAGTGGTCCCTGAAATGATGCCCTGGCAGGCAGACGGACATAGAGATAATATTCGACAGTTTCATATGTGTTGACGTTCCTGATTCAAAGGCCAAAGGATTCCGGCAGTGCAGGGTAAATACTCGATGTCTATTAGTCCATACTAACATTTTGTATTTGCACATGCAGTTGATCATCACGTGAGAACTTTATTATGACATTTAATGTATTTGTAAGGATGGTCGAATGCCCTACTCTTTGTCCGAGCATCCGCTTTTGAAAGCAAGCACGTGCACGTTTGTGATTGTGTGTGTGTGTTTGCGCTTGTGTGCGTTTGGGTGTATGTGTGTTTGTGTGTGTGTGTTTGTGTGTGTAAATGAGTATAAGTGTATTAGTAATTAGGAGTGCGTTGAAGCACTTGAGCATGTTAATATGCTACAGCATCATTAGACTCTTGAAGCCAGTATCGGTAATTGAAGTGCGTTTCGAGATGGCTATCCGCCAATCAAGAACTAAGAACTTGAAAGCCTCTGCCAACAAACACACGCAGACTGTAAATACACAACTGCAATAAACACTGTGTTATGCATTACGGGGAGTGACTGCAGGCGCAGGGCTTATTTTGAAGTTTGGTCAATATTGTTTGTGTTCACTTAGGACAACTCAAATCAAACTTCTGGCAAGTTCAAGGGAAATCCCTCGGGAAGGTGATGACGTAAGCAAAGGGCTACTGCTAGATGTGCAGCAGTCTGAAGTGACGTCATCTAGCACCTGGTTACCCGGTAAGGGACGTAATCCTTCTCTCAAGGCATTTCCCCGACCAGATGTTCAATTCCGCAGCCATCTTGCTGCTGTCCCAATTCCAGACATTGCCAAACGAAATTCGTAAGATTTCTCCGCTTTGAAGTGTTCCGAATCATTGAAAAACATCAAAAAGCATTTTGCTTTTGGTTTTTATTTCCAAAGAATGCGTCATAATTGGATAAAACATTTCCTCTTTACGTACTGAGGGCAGAGCTTCAGGAGTAGGCACGTGGCTACACGAAATCGATGTTTTCATCACAACAACAACAGAGTGAAATTATCCCGTTTGGGAGAACATGATCATACCTGCACACTAATACACACCCGCAAACAAATATACACAAGTATACCCACACACGCGCGCGCTTTTACGCATGCAGACATACTCGCGCGCTCGCGCTCACACGCAAACACACCTATTCACACACACGTACGCACTCGCGCGTACACACACACACACACACACGCACGTACACACACACACACACACACACACACACACACAAGCACCCACAATCTAAGTGACTACAAAGAAACAAGTTATAAAATTGCTGGTCACCTTTCTTATGATTAACCACACCCCAAAATAATGTTTCTGTCGATACCCTTCACGAACCACACAGATATAGGTTTCGTTCGATCACGTCTGTGACGATCTGTTTATTCTTCACCGGAATAAGTTCTCATCGTTTTCCTATCAGTTTGTTTTTCGCTCTAACGCATTTGCCCAGGATGCGGTGAAGGGCAGTGCGAATATCGGGTTCTATCAATTTTCATTTGTAAGTCTGCAGACTATGAAACGTGTCAAGTTTTGAGGTATACATGTACTTTAAACGACAGTCAGGCAACCAGAATGGGTGTAAATATTTTTGTGCAGTATATATCTTCCATTCCTTTACATTTTCGAATAGAGTTTTGTCTGAAAGCTGACTTGGGCGTCCATCGTCCTTGGTTCACCAGAGCTCTGCTTGTCAGCCATTTTTCAACAATGATACACTCTCTTCCGTGGCAAACGTCTTTCGCGCACCAGTCCCTTTCCATGACCCTGTTCTCGTTCCTCTACCGCCATTATTCCACACTCATTCCCAGCCACCCCCGCATGGCGGCGGCAGTCAAAATGTTTCAGTGGGAACGAGCACTCAATGGCAAACAGGAAATCCAGGAGTTTTCTCTCAAAGGGAGGCAACTGAAGCCGAATGCTTCCTCTCGCTACAGAGCCCATATCAAAGAAGTTCTGGCCTCTGCACTAGCTTGGAGGCGATGGCTTCTTGGTGGTGGAAAAACAGGTGCCTCATCAGCCCGTGTTTTCCCGCCATTGTTCTTCGGTGGCGGCAACACTTGGCGACAGGGCCAGCCCTTTCCCACACCTCCTGGTTGAACCCGACCCGAGGGTGCCCCGCCATAACCGCTGTTCCGGGAACGAGGGTCTTCCGAGGCATTTCTCAAACGAAGTCTTATGACTGCCTTGGAGTCTTATTGCGTTTGGGTGTGAGAAAACTTATGTATCGCACGTGCAGCTCGACCAAAAGATACGTTGTGTCCGGAGCCGAAATCATGACATGAACTTTGTCTTCGGTCCAAGTAAAAACAAAGTTTTCTAATGTTTGACTCATAGAAATGTTAAGTCATGTGTCTGTGACTTGATCAATAGATACCCTGTGTAGTTGGTTTCAAAGTCAAAACATGAGCAAAGTATGTATGTTGTCTATGGAGGCCTTGAGCCGCTGCATGTGAGTTAAGACCTGTACAACATTACGCCGATGGCGGAGCAGTTGCAACGCTTGCTTGAAGATCGACTCACGAAAATGTTTGTTTACTTGCTATCATATCATTTCCACGAGAAGAATTATTGCCGTGTGTTGTATGAGCATCCTAGAGAGTGTAACGGTGCTGACCTGCAGCTCACGACACTGTCGAGGAACTGCTGCTCTGCTCCGCGTGTGGAAGAGATAGAAAGTCAGAGGATTTGTGAGCTGCTTCCTTGTCAGACTTGTCTCCATTCAATTACAGAAGCCACACTAAGGATTCTAGAGGGACTTTTGGTGAAGGGGCAGTTGCATATCTTTTGAAACTATTCACAAACACTGGGGTGCAGTTTTTTTCAAGTCATTCTCACGAGCAAACCATGTGTAAATTCCGATGAATGTGTCAGTTATAGATAGCGCACTTGAAAGAATCGCCGTTGTTGTTGCTGAGACCAGTATCATCAAGTATGCTGCGACTTAAACCTTCATGCAGCGACAACATGTTCAAGCGCATTCACAATGGAATGGACGAAAATTCAGTAGTAAGGAGCTTTAGCCTGAAAAGCTTTCCCACAAAAACGCTGGGGAAATGCCCCTAAAACAGCACGGACAACTTAAGGAACAGGGGGAATGAGTGCGAAGGCTGGTCCATTCAGGGAGGGTTTGGCCACGAGGGTGCCCTTATCGCAAACTCCCTAAAAACCCTCTCTCACCACCACCCCACCTCCACCCCTACCCCCAACTCCACCCCCACCCCCACCCCCACCTCCACCCAAACCTTCGCTCCTTCTCCACTACCTCATGCCCTCCTCTCAAAGCGTCGGCTCTCACCGTCTCTACTCTGGTTCCTCTCTTCGCACAGCCGTGATTGGAAACATCTTGCAGTCTGAGAGTTCACCGCTTCCTATGGGGACCAGGTTCCCAGGGTGCCGCGGGGTCTGCGATACCCCTCGCCGCCATACCTGACCCCCAACCCCATCCCCGGCAGAGAGCGCTGTGGGGGACAAGGAGGATCCGGTGTGATGGCTGCTTTGTTCCCCCTGTGTCTGGCAGAGCTTATCATAACACAGGGCCGTTAAACGGTCAGACTTGATAGCATTGCAACGTTGCGGAAGCGTGCGCTATGTGAATATCGTCGTGGCTGGGTTCTTGGCAGGAATGAGAATATTATTTTATAGATGAGGACGTTGTTGGCTGAAAGCAAAAACGGAAAAGCAGACGATGACTGTGGATCTCTGAGAAACGAAGACAAATCCGAAGTCATTTTGTTTTATCTGTGAGAAGGCTTTACAATATGCTTTGAGACAGAATAAAACTGGAGCGGGAAAATTCAGGGCAATTATCGGCGGTAGTCAGTTATTTTTAAAGGTTGTGGTAAACTCAACTGCACAGGTTTTTTGAAAGTCTTTTGATGATCCATGCGAAAGGGACCCATCACGACATGAGTAGAGATGATAACAACTTGGAAGCCCGTTATGCCTTATGCTTGAATGACAGACAGAGGGAGTTTTGCCAGTCACTGCGTGTCCAAGGAGCATGTCTTCATGCAGCAACATGGTTTTTGTACTTACCACATGTATTGCCGAGGCAAGTGAGCTATTAATTTACTTCCCTTGGTTTCTATATTAAATGTGTCGTATGTTCACAAAAATGTGGTCAGTCAAGGAGTGGCTTTTGGTTGAGGCTTCCAATGTGTTTCTAGAAAGGCACTTGTCTAGTAGACAGAATTGCGCGGCAATGGCTTGTTCGGTTGTCGTGTACCTATACCTTTATTGTTACCTTGTTCGCAAGCAGATCACACTTCAGGGACAAACGAAATCAGCTTTAATTTAACGTCCGACACAAGAGAGAGAGAGAGAGAGAGAGAGAGAGAGAGAGAGTGAGAGAGAGAGAGGAGGGGCCGGGCGAGACGAGCGTGAGCGGGGGAAATCTCCAGTAGATCAACCGATATTTGAGCAACCAACCCACCCCCTCACCCCCCCCTCCCTCCTTACCCGAACTCGCCGGCTGCCACGGAGGTTTTTTTTTTTTTTTTTTTTTTTTTGTGGGTGGACAGGGGGTGGGGCGGTGCTCGAGCACCCCCGGAGCACCACCCCTAGATCCGCCCTGGTGAGTGGGTTAGTATTGCTGGTGAGAGAGTTTTATGTGGTATTTGAGTTTTATACAGAGCAGAGGTCCGCAGAAGCGGACAGCACTCAGGGGTGCCAGCTGAAGAGCGGGAGCATGTCAAGCAGTACAGTTACACGGCCACGTGCTTTCACGTATCGTACTTTGAGATCGAACTGAAAAACGCGTTCCCGCTTTAAACCCTTGCCTCGCAAAATCTATCGAGACTCTAATGGGCACCTGAAAACAGAATGTACGCGGACATATAAGAACAGATGTAGCATACATAGCTTGAGTGCCCGAGTCGTCAAGGTAACAAGGAAAGGACTGTTTTAGAGTTCCCAGGAATATGCAGCCCGCCGGAAGCTGTGTCGCTTCATTCAAATTGCAGGGATGAGTTATGTATTTACAACTATAAATGCTCCACGCTCGGTTAGAGCTATGTGAATTGAAGAGTGCATGGGAACTCCCCCCCTCGTAAGGAATGGCAGATGTACAGAGGAGAAGAGAAGAGATAACCGTGGTGTATTTGTGAGTAGGGAATCAGTGTGGCGATAATCCGTCCCGGCTGGCGAGGCGAGACTATCTCTCAGCAAGTTGGGTGTGAGAGGAGAGAGAGAAACGGGAGGAGAGAAGAAGAGGGAGGAGGGGAGGTGATGGAGAAGAATGAGACGAGAGAGAGAGACGAGAGAGAGGGTGTGAAGGAAAATGAGAGGAGTTTTTGTGCTTGAGGGTAAGACAGGTATCGAGATAGTGAAGCGACCGAGAAAAAGAAAGGAAACATGAGAGGATGGATGTTGAAGACCCGTATGTTGCCCAAGGATAGGGGGGCCCGGTAGTGAGTGTTAGGCAAGCACGTGCGGTGTGTTGATTGACAGCTTTGATTCTTTGCATCTGTATCTTTATTTGTGTTTGCGAAAGAGATATTGACTTGCTGTGCGGAAACATGTGCGTTCGCAGTGCTGTAGTACGAGTCGAGCATCATCGATCGATCATCATGCATCATCACATCATCGAAGTCATTCATCATGCATCCATCATCATCAGTCATGCATCAATCGAATCAGTCACTCGATCATGCATCTCTCCTCATGACTCCTAGACGCTCCTCCGTGAGCCTCCTCCTCACTCTCCTCATCCTCCTGCAATTCTCTCCCCTCCCCGCAGCCCCTCCCCCTCCCCAGATCCTCCCTCATCATGCGTCATCCTGACCTCCTCCTCACTCTTCCTCCTCATCCCCTTCCCCGCCACTTCTCCTCCTCCTATCCTCTGCACTCCCTCCTGACTTTCCTGACCTCCTCCCTCCTCCTCCATCCTCCTCCTTTCTTTTCTTCTTCTTCTTCTTTTACTTCTTCTTCTTCTTCTTCTCCTTCTTCGGATTGACCAGTCGGACTCGATGATTATGCCGGTCGCTTCGCTGCTCCTCCCCCTATTGGCCGGCGGACTGGTCGAAGAGACGACATGGGGAAAGAAGAGTTGCACGAACACCTGATGACTTGCGAAGCTTGTGTTTTTGGAAGGATGACAGAATCAATTGCGTGATCGGAGTGCCCGCTACCTCACTATCTAGGCCATTGGCTCTTCCCAGCGAGGTGGCGAGTACCAGAGCGTACGGCAAGAGCAGCCGGTCAGCACCGACGGTAGGATTTTTTCTTCGATCTGCGACTAATTAGATAACTGATTAGCGTCTTGATTAAATGCCGATCAATCAATGCGATATAGGCTAGAGCACCATCAGCTCCAAAGGTCTAGTAGCACCAGGAGGAACCCATGATGCAGTCTCGATGATCGAGTCAAACATGCCATCCCCCTCTCTCTGAACCATGTATGAACCGAGCATAGGTCTTGTAGTTCAGACTGTCAAGTCATGGTTACAACTTCACGACAAATTCAACACAAGCGTTGCCAATTTTATCTGTATTTTACGGGATGAGTTAACACAGTGACATAACAAATCAACTATGGAATGTTATGTTTCTTACACGAGCTACGTTTACGAGTGCACTCATTACAACTATAATACGTAGTTTCGTCAGCGTTCTTCTAGCTTATCGTCCTCAACAGTGGACAAGCAGAATCTAAGGACACTGGTAAGCAGGCACAGTATACCAGACATTCGCCCTTACCATCCTTCTAATGCATATTGCATCGCTATAGCATTTTATAATGTCGACACTATTAGATCTGACAACAGCTGTGGAGTATGTAGCAAACATGCATGTAATATCAACAGGAACACTCTTTCTAACTCACCCTGTCACACAATCACCGACGATTCCACCGCTCCTGAACATATTGAGCTGTCACAGATGAATCGAGTAAAAACATTCTTGGCAGCAGACGGTTGGGCATGGACATACACTTACCTAGAGGTAGACTCGCTCATGATATTGTACGTATCTCGATCACAAATTAGCCTAGTAATCGTCGTCCAGCTTTGCTATTTAGTAGATCCATACAGCATCCCGCACAAACACCGCTTATAGATGGACTTAACAGGTAGGTCTAGTGTGTTACTGGCTAGGGCGCGTCATCCGAGGTACACATATTGGATTCGAAGCCGTTCCATCATGTGGCTGTGTTGCACACAGATACCCGAATGTCTGGACAACTGTCTAAAGCACGTTACTCCATGCCTCGGACACTACGTCTGCAGACGGACCCACTTGTCTGATTGCACACCATGATTGATGAATGCAGATAATTATGACTTGTCATGGGATTGTACTCAGTGTAGATCACGACGCAGATCAGTGTACAGTCGTGACGGTCATGCTAAGTGCGATGTCTTGCAACGGTAATGCTAAGCTGTGTGTCAACCTGCTACAGCTGTTGACACTGATTATATATATTAGAGCTGATATGTGTATATATATATATGTGTGTATATATCTATTGGATAGTGATAACGTTGTAAGCCTGTGGAGTAGTGCCAGTGTGGCCGAGGAAGATGATGTAGTCATTACGCTCTACACTTGAGTGTGTCATGTACCGGCAATGATCGGTAGATGACTAAAATGCTGACTGAATGGTGTCCGTGATGACAACGATCCGAACATGTAGTAGTCAGCTGTGTCAGATGACAATGCGAGTGAGTGTTTCTGATACGTGCGACGTACGAGGATACTCAATTAATTATGTATATATCTAGTGTGACCAATAAGCTACTATTGCATGGAAAACATATGTTGTGTCGTTGGCTAAGCTATTAAGTAGCACGTATATGTGGTGCGCGGTGTATCGATCACGATCTAGATCGCTGTAATTCTCATGCTTCTCTAAATCACTCCTCCTCTACTCTCGTATGCTCTCGTCATCCGCTCTGTCATCTCCATCTCACTCATATCGCGTCACACGCTGCTGTGATTGTCCAGCCCTAAAGCGTCAGTATCAGGCATGTTCTTGTCAGC
>JAWQFJ010005207.1:0-12500 GCA_034096865.1 Theodoxus fluviatilis
GCATTTTGAAATGCTTTCCTCTTCCACCGCTGTTGCATGTGTATTCATCTTCAGACTTGCTGTTTGCCAAACTAATGAAGGGCTACGCCCGAAACGTTTCTTTCTATACTAAACATGTGATTCCAACACCTCCCAGAGATCTTTGTGATCATTATTTCTTTCCCCTTTTTGTCTTCTTCAGGAAATGCTGGCTGTAACCTCACCGCCCCGGTGATAACACTTGTGTTGGCCCTGGTTGTCGCCCTGTTCCGCCCTCAGTAGCGGTGGCAGTGGAAAATAGTTCAATCTCTCGTGGGTTTTGTTTTTTCCACCTCAACCGTTCTTGTTGACATGTTTCTGTTGACTGTTTGTGGCAAATGTTTCCAATGCGAACGCGTTAGTTGCCATTTACCAAAAGTTGCTATTGAATTAATTTAATCTACTAATTAAAAACATGAAGGGCTTAAGGAAGTGTTTATTGCTTACTAAGGACAAAACCCATATGGTAAATGTCAGAATTCCGCTACGATACACAAGTCGTTCTCTACTGAAAATGTTCTTTTCGACTGTTTTTAGCTCAAGATTTTCAAGTTTGAGCGCACGCGTTGTCTTTTATCCACAGCTGTTAAAACCATATGTTCCATATTAAAGCCAAGCACGGGACCCAAGATAAGTGTTGTGTTTTGGTATTTACATAAGGACATGTACCACAGAAATCACCAGTGAGTATTTAAATGTTATGAAATGTTTTGGGGAGACATTTGCAATCCTTAGCTATTCAACTATGCACCTACAGGAGCTTAAATCCCGATATTGCTTCTAAAGGTGTTAAATTGTCCTCTCAAATTGCATAGTGTTGACAAAATAAATTCTAATTCAATATGCAAAGATAACAATCATCATATCTCAGTTCTACTTTTCTGTTAAAAACTGTTTTTACACCCAAATTCGTAGTTTTCAATCCAGCTTTTGGCTTGTCTGTAACAGCAAAGAACACGAAAGCTTCGTTTTCATAAGTCGGCTTAACTATGAGGCACACGGTAGTGTCTTTTTGTTTTCGAGACCTTGCAAAGTTTTAAGGTTACTTTTTCGCAACTGTTGTTCTTTCGGATGTTTGATTGACTTTATGTCTTTTTACTCACAAATGTGAATAGCTGCGTCCTACAAACTTTCTAAAGAGTGTCTTTACAGCGTCAATGTAAAGGTGACCTACAATTGTAGTTACTGCATGTTTCATTGTTGAGATGCAGGCAAAAATATGCTGTCGAATCCTGATCTAGTTATCAACATTATCGATTACAAATATCAAAACTTAGCAAATATTTGCGCCTTTTTTAACGCATAAACAGAGGTCAATAGTATTTATTTTCATATATCATTTCTCTACACGTCATAAAACATTCGAGGCAGATATCTTTGTTTCTGTGAAGATACAGTGTACCACATTGCTACTATGTTAAGACGTTGCCCCACCCCTCACGATGACCTTGACCTAGATGAACGTAACTGATGGACGGAGTGGCCTTGGATTGATTTAAATGACATCGGAGATACGTCATTCTCTTCATGCAGTAGGAAAGAATTTGCATTTTAGGTACATGCTGACCTTCGGTACTTGTGGCCGAGTGGCTAGCGTGCTAGGTGTGTAGTCACTTGCTGCTAGTGGGTGCGGCGTTCGCCAGATCTGAGGCGCGTTTCTCAGGACTAGGACACGCTAGCAAGTTAGTCAGAGACAATCCAACTGTGGCGCGTTTCTCAGGACTAGGACACGCTAGCAAGTTAGTCAGAGACAATCCAACTGTGGCGCGTTTCTCAGGACTAGGATACACTAGCAAGTTAGTCAGAGACAATCCAACTGTGGCGCGTTTCTCAGGACTAGGATACACTAGCAAGTTAGTCAGAGACAATCCAACTGTGGCGCGTTTCTCAGGACTAGGATACACTAGCAAGTTAGTCAGAGACAATCCAACTGTGGCGCGTTTCTCAGGACTAGGATACACTAGCAAGTTAGTCAGAGACAATCCAACTGTGGCGCGTTTCTCAGGACTAGGATACACTAGCAAGTTAGTCAGAGACAATCCCACTGAGGCGCGTTTTTCAGGACTAGGATACGCGAGCAAAGTTAGTCACAGGCAATCCAGCCTAGGCGCATTTCGTTCTGAAAGGTGTTTAAACCATTCGCCCGCTTGCCCGAGGTGTGTGAATAAATAATCACAGTTGCTCGTCCGACAGGCGAATTAAATAGATCAATACACAAGGCACATCGATGCTGTTTCCACCTCTCCCACTGGGAAAATTTCCGTAGAGAGGGGCCAGATTTCATGAATATTATTTAGGACGGAGTGGGCGGGGCGATTGGATTTCCGCCAGAAAGTGCCTTGATTTATCACGTGACTGATGTGTGACAGCTGGAAACAGCATCGAAATGCTTTTTCTTGTCTTCTTCTTTTTTTAAATGCAATTGCCCGTCGGAAGAGTGACTCTGCAGTTTCATGTCGCCCGAGGAACGTTGGGCTATGGGTGAGCGGGCGAGTGGTTTGAATATCTATTGGAACGAAACGTGTCTCAGTTGGATTGCCTTTGACCCTCCCTGCGTTCCATTGTAGCTTGCTTCACCTCTGCTGACGTAGCAAACCACTACCAGCATTCCCGCAGTGACCCCTGACCATGTAGCAGAGGTCAACTTCCTATCAAGGTCGCGCAGCAGCTGGAGCATCTCAGAGGGCGCTCTATCTGCTTCACCATAGAAGGCGCCACCTGCTGTGCCTAGCAACAATGAAACTGCAGCGCCCATAGTCGCATTTGATTGGCTGATACTAAACATGGAATAAATGACAGTCACGTCATGGATTTGCAAGGTAAACATGCTTTGAGGCGTGGAGTTTACATCCAAGGAAGTGGCAGACGTGCCAATTGCTTTCATATTTAAAATAAATTAATATTTTAGTGCTCTCATCACCGTGGCAGAATGGACTGTACATCATGGATTGATGTCTGTAGTAAATGACAACATGTGCCTGTAACGATGTAGCAGATGACACACATTTTGGGATTTTCTTCGACCTTCTTTTATGATTGACGATGTTTTTCTTCCTTCCATTATCAAGGATAATCGACCTCAATATTTTTATTTACTTGTCTCTTCAATCAAGAGGGATATAATTAAACGTTAAATCATGTTAGGGATTCATCTACTCATAACGGGCCTCTAAAACCCTATACTACTGATAATGTGCTAGTGAAGTCATAAAAACAACAACAGCAACCTATCAAAACTCCCCGGCCTGCTCCCCTTCGAAGCATAAATGAAGCAAAGTACAACGGAACGCAGGGTGACTTTGCTAAGGCACCAGAGGCCTGGTAAACCCACCCATAGAGGCGCGTTTCGTGTCCAAAGGTGTTTCAGGGTGTTTTTCAGAAATGGGTGCGAGCGGCGAGCGAGTCAGTGGACCGTGACAGCGAGGAGAAACGCTTTAGAATTCGCAAGTATCGATCGACACCTCTGAACCCAGATCGCGGGCGAAGAGTTTGTCTCATTCAGAACGGCCTTCGTGGCGGATTATTACGACAAAATTCTAGTGGATATACAGGATGTTCTCTACTGACATTTTACTTTTGACGGGTATTTCACCCACTTCTTTCTCAATAAGCGAAACTTCTGTGGGGAGTTTAAAAATCAAAATTTGTTTTTGACATGTCTGATTCCTTTCTCGTGTAACAAAAAGGATCGAAGATGTATACGTAACCTGTTCGTTTACTTTGAGTCGATTGTATAATTGCTTCAAATGGAGATACGATCGAAAATTCATCGAAAAGGGCCACTACAGCGATTTTGAGATTTAACCCTATTCAGAAAGCTGAACCAGTCCTACATATACTCAGATGGTTTCAGATTTGAATTCTATCGTAAAACAGTTTTTTTTAATACGTCTGTAGATAAGCATTGCAGTTTCAGTGAGGAAAAACCTTTGATTGCGCAACACCCCACCCTCCCTCATATCCCTGTTGTCGTGCTCGCGGACGTTTCGATGAAGTAGTTGCTATGGTAACACGCCGTGGGCTCTCATTCAAACGTGTGATTCATTTTCATTGACAGTTCAGGAACGTATGTGCCAATCAGCTATAGTTCAAAGGTCATTGACGTAGCTTGATCACACGTAGAGAGTTGCTAAGCAAAATGTAGCTACAGCTTGAGTAGTCGTTTTCCTGACGAGGTTGTTTGGTACAAATGTATTTCAGTTGTCGTAACTCAACATCCACTTTACATGGCAGAATAATATCGGTATCTAAGAGGTGTTTAGTGCACTTTACGATGACACAAAATGTAAAAATCATCACAGGTATCCAAGTGACTCATTTTGAAAGGAATTAGTACATGTGGTATTGCAATTACTCAACTCTCTATTCTTAAGACATTCTTCATCATCTGCCTTCATAAGGCCCAATTAGCAGGGTTGTATGTGAAAAAAGTATACAGTACACAGGTTATCTTTGACTAACGTTTAAAAAATCGTTTTTAATTAACTATTTTGAAATGCAAATGCATGAGTTGTATTATTGAACGTTGTAACCTGCAACTTCCTTACCCTTTTGAGTGAATATTACGACTCAGGGTGTGTGTTGTGTTTCGTGCTCGCTACGTCAGTGCAGTCCACTTCCATCTAGTGCTAAGGGTGGGTCTCTAGACAAAACTCCTGCGCTGTTCGTCAGTGCATTCCACTACCATCTAGTGCTAAGGGTGGGTCTCTAGACAAAACTCCTGCGCTGTACGTCAGTGCTGTCCACTACCATCTAGTGCTAAGGGTGGGTCTCTAGACAAAACTCCTGCGCTGTACGTCAGTGCAGTCCACTACCATCTAGTGCTAAGGGTGGGTCTCTAGACAAAACTCCTGCGCTATTCGTCAGTCCAGTCCACTACCATCTAGTGCTAAGGGTGGGTCTCTAGACAGAACTCCTGCGCTGTACGTCAGTCCAGTACACTACAATCTAGTGCTAAGGGTGGGTCTCTAGACAGAACTCCTGCGCTGTACGTCAGTGCAGTTCACTACCATCTAGTGCTAAGGGTGGGTCTCTAGACAGAACTCCTGCGCTGTACGTCAGTGCAGTTCACTACCATCTAGTGCTAAGGGTGGGTCTCTAGACAGAACTCCTGCGCTGTACGTCAGTGCAGTTCACTACCATCTAGTGCTAAGGGTGGGTCTCTAGACAGAACTCCTGCGCTGTACGTCAGTGCAGTTCACTACCATCTAGTGCTAAGGGTGGGTCTCTAGACAGAACTCCTGCGCTGTACGTCAGTGCAGTTCACTACCATCTAGTGCTAAGGGTGGGTCTCTAGACAGAACTCCTGCGCTGTACGTCAGTGCTGTCCACTACCATCTAGTGCTAAGGGTGAGTCTCTAGACAAAACTCCTGCGCTGTACGTCAGTGCAGTCCACTACCATCTAGTGCTAAGGGTGGGTCTCTAGACAGAACTCCTGCGCTGTACGTCAGTGCTGTCCACTACCATCTAGTGCTAAGGGTGGGTCTCTAGACAAAACTCCTGCGCTGTACGTCAGTCCAGTACACTATCATCTAGTGCTAAGGGTGGGTCTCTAGACAGAACTCCTGCGCTGTACGTCATTGCTGTACACTACCATCTAGTGCTAAGGGTGGGTCTCTAGACAGAACTCCTGCGCTGTACGTCAGTGCTGTCCACTACCATCTAGTGCTAAGGGTGGGTCTCTAGACAAAACTCCTGCGCTGAACGTAAGTTACGGTTGCAGTTTTCATTTGTCTCTTTTGATCCCACGTCTTGTAACAGTTAAGGCATTTGCTGTTGTTGTTTTTTTGCATCAAGTTGTAAGTTTTTCTCGTTTAAAGAAATAAATTGAAAACACAAAGATGTGCGTTATGTGATCATTTAAAAAAAATTTTTGACTAAGAATATTCGATAACGTTCATACGATAACGATTCCCAAGGTGAGACTGGAGAAAAAGAACATCGTGCCTCCCAACACGATTTTTGACAGGCGGGAAATCAAGACTGAACCTGTCCATGTGCTGACCAGCTGACGTCATCTTCCTGATTAATGGCCTCACATAGCTCAAAATTCATTCATCCATCCATCCATCCATCCATTCGTTCATTCATTCATTCATTCATTCATTCATTCATTCATTCATTCATTCATTCATCAATTTATTCATCCATCCATTCATCCATCCATTCATCCATTCATTCATTTAATCATTCATTCATTCATTTATTCATTCATTCATTCATTCATTCATCCATTCATCAATTCATCCATCCTTTCATTCATTCATTCATTCATTCATTAATCCATTCATTCATCCATTCCTTAATTCATCCATTTATTCATTCATCCATTCACTAGTTCATCCATTCATCCATTCATCCATTCATTAATTCATCCATTCGTTAATTCATCCATTCATTCATCCATTCATTAATTCATCCATTCATTCATTCCTTAATTCCTTAATTCATTAATTCATCCATTCATTCATTCATTCATTCATTCACACAACACCGATAATGTTTGTGAAAGGCCTGTTGCTTGGTACAGCAACTATTCTTCGGCGAACTGGCTCATGGAAGACGGAATGTTGGTCGGCCGCGCAAGCTCGATAGAGACAGTTTGGTGGAAGAAGATCTAAGATGGTGTGGAATCGGACTCTTAAACTTCAGAAGGTCTAAGATGGTGTGGAATCGGACCCTTGAGCTTCAGAAGGTCTAAGATGGTGTGGAATCGGACCCTTGAGCTTCAGAAGGTCTAAGATGGTGTGGAATCGGACCCTTGAGCTTCAGAAGGTCTAAGATGGTGTGGAATCGGACCCTTGAGCTTCAGAAGGTCTAAGATGGTGTGGAATCGGACTCTTGAGCTTCAGAAGGCAGCGCAGGGTCATCCTCGGAGGCGAGCAATCACTCGCAAGGCACCCAGAGCACCAGAGGAGGAGAGTCGCCAGCATCGTGCAGCAGCCCGTGAGCGGCGACTCAGAGCGGTGACACAGAGCGGCGACACAGAGCGGCGACACAGAACGGCGACACAGAGCGGCGACACAGAGCGGCGGTAGGACACAGCGGCGGTAGGACACAGAGCGGCGGTAGGACACAGAGCGGCGGTAGGACACAGAGCGGCGGTAGGACACAGAGCGGCGGTAGGACACAGGGTGGCGACACAGAGCGGCGGTAGGACACAGAGCGGCGGTAGGACACAGAGCGGCGGTAGGACACAGAGCGGCGGTAGGACACAGAGCGGCGGTAGGACACAGAGCGGCGGTAGGACACAGAGCGGCGGTAGGACACAGGGTGGAAACACAGAGCGGCGGTAGGACACAGAGCGGCGGTAGGACACAGAGCGGCGGTAGGACACAGGGTGGAAACACAGAGCGGCGGTAGGACACAGAGCGGCGGTAGGACACAGAGCGGCGGTAGGACACAGAACGGCGGTAGGACGCAGAGCGGCGGTAGGACACAGAGCGGCGGTAGGACACAGAGCGGCGGTAGGACACAGGGTGGCGACACAGAGCGGCGGTAGGACACAGAGCGGCGGTAGGACACAGAGCGGCGGTAGGATACAGTGCGGCGGTCGGACACAGAGCGTCGGTCGGACACAGAGCGGCGGTAGGACACAGAGCGACGGTAGGACACAGGGTGGCGACACATAGCGGCGGTAGGACACAGAGCGGCGGTAGAACACAGAGCGGCGGTAGGACACAGAGCGGCGGTAGGACACAGAGCGGCGGTATGACAGAGCGGCGGTAGGACACAGAGCGGCGGTAGGACACAGAGCGGCGGTAGGACACAGAGCGGCGGTAGGACACAGAGCGGCGGTAGGACACAGAGCGGCGGTAGGACACAGAGCGGCGGTAGGACACAGAGCGGCGGTAGGACACACATAATTTAGAGCCTGACAAGGACCTCTGTATTTTTTGTTTGTCGAGATTTCAGAGCCTGACAAGGCCCTCTGTATTTTTTGTTTGGCGATATTTTAGACCCTGACAAGGACCTCTCCATGCTTTGCTTTGGCAAGATTTTAGAGCCTGAGTAGGGCTTCACCATGCTTTGTTTTTGTGAGCGTTCAGTGCCCCAAAAGAGCCTCTCTATAGTCTGTTTTGGCGAGCATTGGAGCCCGAATAGATTTTATCTATGATTTCTTTTGGCGAGCTTTCCGAGCCTCAAACAAGTCTTTTCGAAATTTTCTTTGGCAAGCATTTGGAGCATGAAGGAGAAGCTTTTGAGCCTAACATTTTTAACGCAAAGCAGAGAGAAGCCCTTCTTCGTGCTCTGAAAGCTCGCCCATGTGAAGCGTAGAGAAATCAGACCCGCGTGTCCGACTCAGTCACTTCCTATCATCTCATCCGCTGTGTCCTCCCTTTTGCAGGCTTGCCTTGTTGAGAGGACACGACCCGTTCCTGTGGAGGCCAGGGTAAGAGCACACCTTTCTTTCTAGGAGATTTATGCTTCTGCACAGACTTTCATGGGGAGAGCCCACAGTCATTTCGAGTAACGGAGTGAGCAAGCTAGACAAACTTGTGGCGACGTGATTTGAAAAGGGTCATCATTCAAAGAAGTCAACTCAAATTGCTTCAGCTTAAGTTTATGCACAGTTAATGTTGTGAGAATCAAGGACTCTTTCATTGTCCCCTGTTCATTGACATTCAGTCTTGCTGTTTGCCAAACTGAAGAAGATCTAGGCCTAAAGCGTTTGCTGTAACTCTACGCCAGCGATGCCGGCACCTCCCAGTCATCTTTGTGATCACTTTTTGTTTTGTCTATGGGAACCCAGTGGTCAGTCTTTTCCTTACCAACGCCCGTTGTTGGCTAGGTCTATAGTAATCAATGAGAACTTTATTGGTGTCCAAACAAGTGGCTACGTGCGGAATTTCATAATGGCGATGGAGGAAATTCACTTTGAAAGAGAGTGATGTTGGGGTGGGGAGAAAATCAAGGGGGGATAACTCTTGTTTACCTTTCTTCCTCCCTCTCCACATCTGTCTCTCTTTGTTTCTATCTGTCTCTGTCTCTGTCTCTGTCTCTGTCTCTGTCTCTGTCTCTGTCTCTGTCTCTCTCTCTCTCTCTCTCTCGCTCTCTCTCTCTCTATCTCTCTCTCTCTCTCTCCTCTCTCTCTCTCTCTCTCTCTCTCTCTCTCTCTCTCTCTCTCTCTCTCTCTCTCTCTCTCTCTCTCTCTCTCTCTCTCTCTCTCTCTCTCTCTCTCTCTCTCTCTCTCTCTCTCTCTTTCTCTCTCTCTCTCTCTGATGTGCAGGTACATTTTAAAACATGGTTTGGCAATCTATTTACCCACGAATGAGGCTTTGCAAAGGAGCTGCCTGATAGTGCTTGGTTTTGTCCAGCTTGCTATGAAGCTAACGAAAATGAAAGTGATTTGTTCTTCAATGGTCCTGTCTATGGAGATCAGAAACGAATATGCATCTCCAAGTCGGCGAGGAATGCGAATTCATACATGTGATGTTTACACACTTGCCGTAGGAAGAGGAGAAACCAGTGGAAAAGGTTGCTTATGTATTTGTATTATGCGTTCAAGAAAAATCAAGATGTTTGTATTGCCGTCGCCAACGAGGTATATATTTTGTAACTGAATCGATGGGTCGGTGGTTTAATAAGAATAAAACATGTGTACGTTTGTTTGTTTCCCCCCTCTCTCTCTCTCTCTTTCCACTTTTTCGCTCTCTTTCTACCCCCCCCCCCCTCTCTCTCTCTCTCTCTCTCTCTCTCTACGCCCTCTCTCTCACTCTCTTTTTCTCTCTCTTTCTCTCTCTCTCTCTCTCTCTCTCTCTCTCTCTCTCTCACACACACACGCACACACACACATGCGCACGTGGCATGCACGCACATGTACGAGGACGTTCGCATATCTTTGTTTCTGTCAGTGTCTGTCTGTATCTCTGTCTGTCCGTCCGTCCGTCCGTCCGTCGGTCCGTCCTTCCATCCGTCTGTCTGTTTGTATGTCTGAGCTCACCAGACACGCAATGAAATTCCTATACGACCAAAGGTCATTTACACGAAGGATTTGTGTCATGTGCTTGTTTGACTTTACTTTGCAGGTCGGAGTCGGGTGGACAAGTACACTGAGAAGAGACGGCAGCATCCACAAGAAAGAGCGGAACTATTTCTTGGACAGATCTGTCCTCGCTCTGTACATAGCTGAATCAGCTCAGCTACGGCCAGTCTACTCTTCTGTTGTGCTATGCGTATTGTAATGGCTTCAACGCCTTTATTTACAAAACAAAAAAGATAAAATATTCAAAAGCGACGTCTCAAATAATCACCATTATACATAATAAAACTTCCGCATCGCGCTCCGTACAACTACTTTATGTACCTGAACCTTGGTGGTTGACAGTGCCCATACTGCATATACAGTGATATAGAATCCTCGATGCACACAGAATGCAGAGAACCAAAATTGATTTAGAAGAGGAAGAGAAACACTATATTTTTCCTCTCACCACTCATCTCCTCTTGAAGATAAATGGATGGAGAAAAAAACTCTTAACTAGAGAGCTCTCTAGGAGCGCCAACGTTCGCCATAAAAGCCAGTTTCACACTCATGACCTGTACTATTCAGGCAGGATTATCTGCTAGCCAGGCCTAACGCTACGAAGGTTTATTCATTTTAGCGCCTACTATCGGTCTCTGAGTGTGGAACATATACCCCGGCGGAATGAATAGTTTGGCGTCATCAACTTCGCGGGTGGGGACCATGCAAGAAACCACGATGCGCCACTTGTGCCATTGTCAGTTTGGATAGCACGGTTACTAGGAATGCAACCGTACACCAGGTCAGAGGCAACTACACCTGCAGCTCGTATGACGTGGTGTATTTGATCAGATGCCGCAGAGGGTGCCCGAATGCGTGGTATGTAGGAGAAACATGCCAGCCACTAAGGCAGCGCATGAACGGGCACCGGGCCACTATCAGAAATCGGTCGCCTCTACCTGTGGCTGAGCACTTCAATTTGCACGAGCACTCGGCATCAGACATGCTCTTGAGCGTGCTGCAAGGCAACCTGCATGACACCCGATAACGTCGCGTGGCAGAGCAGAAGCTCGTGAGAAGATTGAACACCCATCACGCAGGGCTCAACCGCGACCTGGGATTCATGGCACACTACAGATGAGGAAGCTGTACCTCACACGTGCCTCCCGTGCTTTCTGCCTGAGAGGTTGGAGTGAACTCCTCTCACCGCCTGCCGGTCATAAGTAATCCCCACCCGCTGTCTCTCTACACTACGGCCAGATGAAGGAGAGTACTCCGAAAGCTCGCCAACCACTTTCTGCCAACCACTTTCTTTGCAGGCCAGCCAACAACTTGCTTTGGGCCACAGGTCTCGTAGCCACTCCAGCAGCCACAAGCCGCCGCCGCCTGCGCCACAGCGACCAACAGGAGCCGCTACCCGCAGCCGCTGGCCACAGACCTGCTGCAGCAGCCAGTCCCGCCAGGCACGACCCCAGGGGTTCACGCCTGACGGCCAGCGCTCGAGACAAAGAAACAAACGGCCCTTTTCATGGCCAAAATTTATTTGTTCAAGAAAGAATACAATTTTAGTCGGAAGCTTTTGTCACGACGTATTTTTGGTTTTTGAGATTAAATTAATCATAACAAGAATACACACATCTACAGAAGACCGTGAAACATTTGCAAGCAAATTTTAATGAACAAGGATAGTCCACTACATGTTTGCTAAAGCTTTCATAATAAAACATACACCAGTAAAATCATTATTTCAGATTTCTAATTAAAAATATGTACAAAACGAACAAGTAGGGTAATTATGTAATGACATAGTTAATGTTATATCGCAGCAGGTATCAACCTTGTTTCGATTAGTGCAATCATGTTGTCGATACATTTGTACGTACACGATTCTGTCGTACCCAAGTTCTCGAATCTTTTTACATGTGCATTACTAGGGGGATAAATAATGTCAAGGCTACAATTTGATAAGACCGATAGTGAAAATTCTTTCTTCAGAGCTATTTTACAACCAAAAAAAAATATTCAGAATGTCCTCTACACTTTGCTGCCATAACGGGATATAACAACACGATAAACGTAACAATCAACGAAGCATTGGCAAACAGCTCCAACGAATAACAAAGTCAGAGAAGATGACAATGTTTGCGCCAGGGAAAATTCCTAATGGGAACTACAGAAATGTATGCAACTCTCGCCTGGCGGAAGCCCGGCAAACTCTGAAGACAAAACTGCAGACGTTGCAGAAAGCAGCTGCTAGAGTGATCGCAAGGACAGGAGGCGGGAGCACATCCCCCCCAGTGTTGACACCCCCCCCACTGGCCCCCTGTGTTGGAGAGAGTCAATTTCAAACTGGACGTAATGGCCTACACATGTTTCAATTGTTTGGCCCCCTGTGTCAGAGAGAGAGTCCATTTCAAACTGGACGTAATGGCCTACACATGTTTCAATGGTTTGGCCCCCTGTGTCAGAGAGAGAGTCCATTTCAAACTGGACGTAATGGCCTACACATGTTTCAAT
>JAWQFJ010005207.1:20000-23474 GCA_034096865.1 Theodoxus fluviatilis
CTCCATCAATAAATCAATCACCCACAGGAATAACACCTTTACAGAGTCACCGGTTACCATAGACGTAGAAAAGAGGGATCGCATTTTCAACAATGACAACTGCAGCTTGTTTCCCAGAACTGCGATGTGTTAGACAAGGGGAAGCGGTGGGGGGGAGGGGGGTGGGGTGGGGGGACGCTACTGGTTGACTCACATGCGAAGCAAAAGTGAGTCTATGTACTCACTCTTTTCGTCCGTGCGAGCGTCCGTAACAAACATTAACGTTGGATTTTTGACTCACATGCGAAGCAAAAGTGAGTCTATGTACTCACCCGTTTCGTCCGTCCGGGCGTCCGGGCGTCCGGGCGTCCGGGCGTCCGGTCCGGGCGTCCGGGCGTCGGAAAACGTTAACGTTGGAATTTTCTCAGAGACTATTGAATCTATCAACACCAAATGTGTCATGATGGTGAATGATGACAAGACCTCAAAAAACACACATAGTGACTTAACCTTGCTTCAAGGTCAAGATCGCAGGGGCCATAAATGTTGTCTAAAAACAGTCATTTTTCACATTTTCTCAATTTTCTCTGAAGGTTTTAAGATTGGATACCTCACCTATACATGGTATAAAGGGCAAATTAAGCCCTATCTTTTGACACCAGTTTGACCTCCTTGATTCAAGGTCAAGGTCACAGGAGCTCTTCAAAGGTGGATTGTATACATATTTTGAAGTGACCTTGACCCTGAACTATGGTAGATAAATATTTCAAACTTAATAATTATGTGCAGCAAATGTTTTACTTTCATCAAGAGACACATTTGGTCTCATATCATCAAGGTCAAGGTCACTTTGACCCTTATGAAATGTGACCAAAATGGGGTAGTGAACCACTAAAAGTGACCATATCTCATGGTAGAAAGTGCCAATAAGCACCATTGTGCTTCCTATGTCTTGAAATAACAGCTTTGTGTTGCATGACCTTCGATGACCTTGACCTTGGGTCAAGGCCACATGTATTTTGGTATAATAAATGTGTAAAGCATTTCTTAGTTTAGTGTATGGTGTCATTGCTAGGTGTAGTTGATTGGCCTTGACTTTGAAGGTCACCTGAAGGTCAATGTCATGTAAAGGTCAAGGTCAAGCCTGTGAGTCGTATGGGCTTTGCCCTTCTTGTTGTTATATTGATTGGCTCAACTTTATCTCGGCATGGGCAGAGATGTATGAATATCATTACAGTCAGTTTAAATATAAAAAAATGGGCTCGTCCAACTAGTGGTTCGCTTAGTAGAGAAGAGGCTTTAAAAACTACTTTGACCGGTTCTCATAAACTCGCCGGACCATGTGGGTGTCGGACTCGACACCCTGAGCGATTTTCAGGTCATTGCATCATCAGAACAGGCAATGCATTTCCTTCTGTAGTGATTTCCCATTAAAAAAGAATACAACCAATTCTCCTAATCTAGTAGAGCTAGATATCGTATCAACGATTTTCGTCTTCTTGCATCAGAACATAACATTTCTCATTCATTCAGACTATGGAAATTAAAGTCACATTTCATTGGCATTATGTTAATGACTATGTACACAACAAAGATTTCGCAATGCAAGACAAAACGTTACAAACGAGGGCTTATACAAAACGAACAAAGATAAGTGATTGCATTGCGGGAGTCTCAGGTCATTCTGGAGTTCCAGAATTGTTGGTGTTTGACCTACTCGTGGCAGCTGGTCCAAAGGATCGATTCAGGAGGTATCTCTGTATCATCAGTGGTTGGTGATTGCGCTGAAGACGTGAAAACTGAAAACGTACATAACAAGGAAAGCGACCTGTTAAGCATGTATATTGTACACTTAGCAACCGAAGTTGACGAAGAACTGGTTATTTCATTGGTTTCTGGCTCAAAATGATTTTTTTAATGACCTATGAAATTGCACTATATGCATATTTGAAAGTAGTCCAGTCACTGTAGCAACATGCATTATACGGATTCGTCTGCAAATACAGTAGAATCATGACATTGATGACATGGAGTATTACGCAAATAGACGCAGGTTTTGTTGTTGTTGTTGTTGTTCGTTCTTCTGTAGGTGCTGTTTGTTTTATTTTCTTTTATATCAAAAACAGGGTCTCACTATAGACAGTTTAACCATCGTGATTTGTTGTTGTTGTTGAGAAAGCACCCAACAGCTCACCTAAAATAGTCGATATCCACGTCGAACCCGTCATACATGTTCCTAATATTTGACCCATTTGTGGGCATGCCGTCCCCATTTCTTTCATCATGGCGCGCAGCACATATTGTACGTACGAAGTCAGGCTTGGATCTCACGTATCGTAATGGCTATCGCTCTGTCTCCTGCAGACTCTCGTACACCAGCCTCACGCGTCATCCTCCATCTGGCTGGCGACTAAACGCCTGGGAGAGTCGCTGGCAACACCGCCAGGCTAGATGGGACAGGTGTCTACAGCACCTTGCCTTGCACAGAAGCGAGTGTATATGGAAATTTGTTCCAGCTCTCGGTATACAGGTAGCACAGTCAGCCTCGCCACCTCGTTCTCACGCATTGTAGAGACCATGAAGCGCTTCCTAGTTGGAGCGTGCAGAGCGGCACTGGTAAAACGCGCAGAGACTGGAAGCCAGTCTAAAGGCAGCCCCGTAAACCAGAGGCTCCTACGAGTCCTTGCTTCCCTTGTGGTCACTGGTTGACTGGAAGCCAGTCTAAAGGCAGCCCCGTAAACCAGAGGCTCCTACGAGTCCAAGCTTCCCTTGTGGTCACTGGTTGACTGGAAGCCAGTCTAAAGGCAGCCCCGTAAACCAGAGGCTCCTACGAGTCCAAGCTTCCCTTGTGGTCACTGGTTGACTGGAAGCCAGTCTAAAGGCAGCCCCGTAAACCAGAGGCTCCTACGAGTCCTAGCTTCCCTTGTGGTCACTGGTTGACTGGAAGCCAGTCTAAAGGCAGCCCCGTAAACCAGAGGCTCCTACGAGTCCAAGCTTCCCTTGTGGTCACTGTTTGACTGGAAGCCAGTCTAAAGGCAGCCCCGTAAACCAGCTTCCTTTGTGGTCACTGTTTGACTGGAAGATATTTGTGGATGACTCCAGAGACTCAGTAAACAATAGACGAGTTTCTATTCCAGCCCGGCGCGGCGCGGCAGCAACGCTCTCCACACCGGGGGCAAGGAATGAGCGCTGTATGCAGAAACTCGCGTGGAGAGCGTCAGTGTGAAACGAGGGGAGTCGCCCTGTGCATAACGGGCTTTCCCAGATGTAGGATAGCTCCAGAAGCCTAGCCAACGGCGGTCCCTAGCAGCCAAGGGGATTAGCGATGGACATCAGGTGAGGGTCAGATCATTTAGACGCAAGCGTGCGTTCAACGACCCTGGAAGACTGAAGTGAAGCCCACATCAAAATGTCGCCATCTCCGTACCCTACCCGATGAGACATTATTACACGTTCTTTCTTTCTTTCTTTCTTTCTTTCTTTCTTTCTTTCTTT